>SNQJ01S0012458.1:229757-245594 GCA_010110895.2 Picea sitchensis
TTAGAGTGACTAAATATTTTCTTTGGGAAATTCTAGATCTCTAGTTTTGGAACTTGGTTCTGATACCACATGTAAGGCTTAAAATAGTAAAATCAACATGCATAATTTAATCATAGATTGTATATACCTTTAACCAATGAAAATTAAATACTGTTTTCATTTTTGTTGCATAATCAACATTTAGAATGAGATATAAAGACATGGCTAGAAGGTGCAACTAACTTACTAGGTGGATCCATGTAGGATCGATGAACTCTCGTTATTAGCTCTATCCAGACCAAAATTAGAACCACAACCATGTGTGGGAGATGACTCTCCTCCTACCAACCTCTTAGTCATTATGACCGAGAGTCCACAAAACTCTCAATCAACCACTTATGTTAGTTTCTAATCCTTTCATATCAATATTACTCGAGCAATAGATGTCTCACTCCCTTTTCCACATTTATTAAATAACATTCTTTATATCCATCCACCCAAAAAAAACTCCTTTTCCACATTTATTAAATAACATTCTTTATATCCATCCACCCAAAAAAAACTCCTTTTCCACATTTATTAAATAGCATTCTTCTTATCCATCCACCCAAAAATCTCCATGCATGAATTTTACTTGTCATAATACAACTTTTTAACATTTTATTGATTGAGATTTTTCCTTAATTTCATTTATTAATTTCTCTACCTTTTACATTTTATTCCTTTATAATAAATTAGTTTCTTTATTATTTTTATTATTATTACTAGTTTTTATTATTACATTATTAGATTTTCTTCCTTTATAATAAATTAGTTTATTTATTATTACTACTAATTTTTATTATTACATTATTATTTATTGCTATAGCTTTTATATTAGTTATTATTACCTATTGTTATTTTAATGCCATTTAATTATTACTTATTAATAATTTGATTCAAAGTGTTAGTCATTAAAGTGTGCATTATATAGTAAATATACATTATTATTTTTTTACTATAAAACATACCACTTAATATATATATATATGAACATATTAATTTATTTAATATGATTTGAACATATTCATTTATTTAAACGGTCATTTTTAAGATTTGTTGTGTTATATTTATTTAGAATGTACTGTCTTGTCTGAAAACCTACCAAATTATACAAAATTATTAGTGTGTGAATTTTTTGTGTAGTTTTACATTGGTTATGCGGCACCCCAAACATAATTAGATGCATTAATATGTAATATTATATCATTTTTAATATTTTATTGATAAAATATCCAAGATTACAAAAACAATTATAGCAAGGAACATAATTAGATGCATTAATATGTAATATTATATCATTTTTAATATTTTATTGATAAAAGATCCAAGATTACAAAAAAAATTATAGCAAGGAAGTAAAGGGAAACACACCCAAGAAGATAATATGGTAAATTATTTGAAGTTTCAATAGAAAAATAACATACTTGATTATTTTTAGGATTAAACTATGTGTATTGGTTAGTGTGTGCAAGGAAGTAAAGGGAAACACACCCAAGAAGATAATATGGTAAATTATTTGAAGTTTCAATAGAAAAGTAACATACTTGATTATTTTTAGGATTAAACTATGTGTATTGGTTAGTGTGTTATGAAGAGAAAAATACAGAAGAAATCCATAAAAACTTTTGCAATTTCTGTTGAAAGGAGCATACAAGTTTTATGGAAATGTGAATATTAGGGAATCAAATGGAAGTTGAAAGGAGCATAATTTTTTTATGAAAATGTGAATATTAGAGAATCAAATGGACCAAAAAGTGATCAACATAAAAAAAATTCATTGGCATTTTACTAATAATTTAATTCTTAACAATAATAGTTAATAAATTTCAAACATTCATTTTTGGATATGTTGAGTGTTGTGTAGGTACTAACAATAATGGTATTGAAGAAAAAATTATGAAAGTTGTAAATGATGATGAAATAATATTTATATCATCATTATATATGCTCTTTTAGTTTCGAATTAATCCAATGAATGCAAGAATCAAAATAAGACTAGTAAAACTTGCAATACCAAACTTAGAACATAACTAAAATTAATCACTTGAAAACTATTATTACTAAACATATTTTTATAATTTATATACACTAGTCAAAAATTACCAAATTAATATTTACTATATTTACTTTCATATAAATATTGATAAAAAAAATATTATCTTTTTCATTTTTTTTTAAGAAGTTTATGCAAATCAAAATTGTGTGACAAGATGATATCCTAAATATATTTAAGTCTAAATATATATATAGACAAAGAATAATCCAATCACACCAAAAACCATCCCAACAATGCGAACTGGAATGAAGAGAGTTTCTATTAAAGTGGTGTAACCCTTAAGGTATAAAGAGTATAGTAGTGAATGTTTCATAGCTACTAAGCGATTGGACAAAGCTATATTAAAACTCGTATCATTTACATTAAAAATTCGCAACAACAATAATATTAATGAAAAATTATTTTCATTTAAAAACTTGAAAAACGATTTTGGAAACTACGTCTAGAGTACAAAGACCTTGAGATGCCAACTGAGGCTTTACTTAAGATGAAAACGTGATGATATCAGGTGTTTCCTTTCATATCACCCCAATAACGTTCCTCCATTCACTCTAAGAGGTTCAAATGCCCCACTATCGAATACTTTCTTCACTCCATTGTTAATTTTTAACACATATAAGTCAATCTACCTTTAAATTAACTTAATCTTCCTTTTTTAACGAAGGTCGGCCATGGGGCAGGTTCCATAAACTTCATGTGGTTTTTTTCTTTAGTGTCTTAACAATATTTGGAAACGAAGAGGAGAGTGTGTCACGAAAATCCCTCCAAAGACACTAGACACGAAATGTATATGCTATAATATCATACTAAAACACATTGAACCTCAAGATGTAGATGTTTTGGACCAGAGTGCTTGTGTGATATTAGGTAGGAGAGTTTATAGTATGCTGGAAGATTGGTGAGCGTTGCATTGTAAATTGTAAACACACTTGGATATATTAATAAGAATACATCACTACTACAAACCAAGTTAGACAAGAGAGAATGGGGGGCTAGGACTCCACGAAAGGGAAAGGGGATTAAGACTTAAAAAAAGGAGCTAAGTCAAGGGGGTTTAAGCCAAGGAATACAATAATATAGTCCTATGTGTTAAGTATTAAGTTTTGATTTTATCCCAAGTTCTCAAGTGGAAGAACAAGTTTCCAAGTGGTGGGTGAGTAGTTCTTAGAGTGCCACTTGTCAAAAAGGGAACATGCATATTTAAACTTGGGTCTTAGTCGAAAATTCATCCATTCTCATTCATTGTGATCATTCTTGGTCATTCTTACCATTTCTTGTGGGGTTGTGAGCTGAGGAGCCATGATGACCCTATTAGCTTGTGAACCCTATCAATCCTAGGTGGATTTGGGTGTACAATTATCATTGGGTTGTCTTGAGGAAGCTAGTTGGGGACCTAGAGGAAGAATTTTTGGGAATAGGTCTCCCTGGGTGTGAGGCCTAGAGGGTGCCTAGAGACTCCTTAGTGCAGTTGGAGTTCATGGGACCATAATACTTTTAGAATTCCTATTTGTCTTGTGTTGGATCTGTGGAAGGAAAGTGGGATAGTCGAAGGGACTTCAATGCATAGAAGGAGGTACATTTCCTTAGGTGGTGCAGGATGATAGGGAATGAGAGGTTGTAGGTTGGAATTGTTGTTGGATTTGGTACCTTGGCCTAGCCATTATTGGTGCTTACAATTAGACCTAGTTGTCTTAGATAACCTTTCCTTTGGTTGAGTCATAGATCCAACTCATTGGTGACCTACTTTTGAGAGTGCTAGAACAACGATGCCTATGGTTGGGAGGAATGTCTTAGGTATGCAACTAGTTGGTGATTTTATAAAAATACAATTGTTTTGTTATGTGTTTTATGTTGATCAATGTGTATTTATTTATGTTTAATTGGCTTATGATTTAAATGTCTATAATTATGCATGGAATTGTGTGTTGTTAGGACTACATAATTGTTTCATATGCATGGCATATTAATATTGTTCGGTATTCGAAGCCTGGACATGGGTCTAGTTGTTCTATTAAAGGGTATCAAAGCTTAATATTAGTTATATGATCCTTCAGGAAGGGTGAATTTAATTAATTAATGGAATTAGAGAGTTAATGAGCAAAGTAAGAGAAATTTTGAAAATTTTTGTATGTGACAGAGTTTGGTTTTTCGTGACATATTCCCTTAAGTGAATCTGGGATGTGTTACAATGTGATATCAAGTCCTTCTATAACACTCTATTTGTATGGGCCGAAGCGAAGACGTTCAAGAAAACATTTGCAGAGGGAAAAAAAAATTGGTAGAAGCCTACACATTATTTGACGAAAGTTTGCCATGGAAAATTGCAAGAATTTAATGTATTTTGGGGGAAATTGATCTCAGGGATTAAAATACCTAATTTTAACCTCTGATTGAGTAAATCCAATATTGAAATTGGATGAATTTATGAATTTTTTAGTAGCCATAGTGAAATTGGGTAAAAAGGAAAAAAAAATGAGCCAATTCAGGTCGAATTCATTCCCAAAATCGTTGATGGGATGATTACTTGACGTTAATTGGGTGAATTCACGGAGAAATTTGACTAGGAGATAAATATTGGTACAATCAATGTCGATGAGGTAGAAATATTTAGGTTGGGTAAAAATCCTCAATTTCTAAGTGAATTTTGGAGGAAATCATGCTCGAAGATGTCAAAGGGTTGAGTACAAAAGAAACTGGTCACTTGGAGAACTCAAATGGGACATGGGAAACATAATTACAAAGTTTTGCTATAGCCATGATCAAAATGCCAAAATTGGATGTTTTTGAAAATTTGGAAAAATTTTGAATTTTGGAAAACTTGGGGATTTTTCTATACATGGTGACATGGAGGCCACATGTCAGGTGATGTGGAATATGAAGATGGAAATCCATAGTGGTGAGGTAGGGGGTATGTAGTGAACATATGAGGGCCTAATAGTTGACATAGGTGCCATGACAGATGAGGTGATGAGCTCAGAAACCATAGGTGGTATCATATATTTTAAAAGTGGTTTCGAAAAGTCTCCAAAAGCTCCAATTTGAATGAGGGAGTGACTCATATACACAAGGTGGTTTGGTGGTATCCAAGGATTTTACTCCAATAAATCCCTTGCATATTGACCTCTTATATCAATGTGAGTTCTTGATCTATATTAAATCTCCACCATCTGATCTAGCGAATGAGAAAGTCGCAGGCCTTGGGAAAAAGAAGTGTGAGATGGGATCCGCACATCCCTGTAGTCAAGGTATGGGTGTCAATGCAATTCCTATCAGAGCGGTGGGACCCTAGTCACATATGTGGTTATAGCAATGCCATGTGTATATTCAGGTATGGGTGGGACTTGTAAGATCATAAATAAAAGAAGATAAAGAAAATAAAATGGAGGAGAGAGAAAAGGTGATGGCGGAATGAGGAAAGAGAAGGGAAAAAGAAAGAGAGGGGGAAGGAGTTAGAGGACAACAATGTAGGGATAGGGTGTCTAGGAGGATTATATGGCATCACCTCAGGCTTCCATGTGGACCTAGGATGCCACATCGGTAGCCACATCAACAAGGGTGCCACATAGGCAAGAGTTCCCTCTGGTTTAAGAAAAAATACTTTATGGTTTAAAAAAATACTTTTGTTTAGAGAATTTTTTTTATTTGGATCATATCAACAACAATATTACTCAGAACTAGATGAATTTTTTAAGCATTTTCTGCATTGTTAGGGGATATAGAAGTGAGAGAGAGGGCCACCAACCAATTATGCATTGAATTGCCAAAAATTAAAAATTGGATATTTTTGAATAGTAGGGTCGTGCTCAATGGAAAGGGAACTTTCAGTGATGATATTTTTATAGGATTCCACAAAAAGTAGAAATGGAAATACCCAGTGAATGGATTGGCTATATTCTAAGGAGGTTGGAGTGGAGATGCCAAAACATGGAAAAATCCACTATTCCGAGACACTTTTTTGGGATTTTTTATATTTTTAGAGAGGGAAAAGGGCCCCCATATGGAAAATGTGGAAAATTTTATACACTGGACTTTTCATCTATTCATTATGAAAAATCATTTTTCTTTAGTGAATATTTTCTAGGAATTCTCTATTTGGTAGATACTCAGTTTGGATAAAATTCCAAGTCTAGAAAAAGGGGGTGAAAAAGGACAATGTTGTCATTTCCAAATTGTTGCGAATTTTGATTGGATCATCAGAATAAATATGTGAAAGTTTCTATTAAATCAGTACCATCAATGTTACCAATGTATCATAAAAATATTTCCTTGGAATATCTGTAAGTTTATATAATATATCATGTATTTAAAGTAGCACCTTTAAGCACTTGAATCCACATGGAAGATGTTAATAACAATGGGATGTGAGATTATTTTGAGCATGATGACGAGTGCAACTAGCCTGCTACTTCCATAAAATATTTGCAAAAAGTCTCATCGAAGTTTGGAGCATCTCAATTATACAATATAGGTGTTGTAGTCTTACAATTATATGATATATGTATTATAGTCTGGCAGAATTCAGACCTCAACGTCGTGACCTAACCCTAATAGGTAACACATATGGGATTTTGATCACTGCATCAACTTCCACTTGGTGTGTGTCCTTGCTTCCCGTGCATCTGCTCCACTTGGAATTCATCCATCATAGTCACCTAGGGTTGATGCCCACCAAGGATAAACCAAACTCCATTGCATTCACCCAGCTGTGATGCATGTAAGATTGGACAGGTTCGCCTAGTTATTACTTAAGAAGGGTCGCCTAGTTATTTCTTAAGCCTGGACATGATGTCAGTCACCTGGTTATTACATACGATGACAGTGAAACCTTGAACTTTAGACACCATAAAGAGAAGATTCTTTCTTAATCCTGGACAAGATGTGTCTAAAGATAATATTCTTGCTTAAGCCTAGACAGGATGTTGATTGCCTAGTTATTGCATATGGTGACAGTGCAACCTTCAACTTTAGACACCATAAAGTGTAAAGGCGCAAGACTAGAGAGCCCACAAGTGACCCATAATAGTATACTCATGATTATTATGTTGATAGTAAGTAATTGGATTCAAAGCTTCTTATAAAGGGTGAAAACATCCATGTGTTTGTTTTCCTAGGAGCCGATCTCGTAAAATTTATGGAACGTTCTCATATACTGTCGCATTTAAACTGTCGTTGATGGGAAACCCATTGAATATTTTTTAACTATAGTTAGATTTTTGGTACAATACGGTCGTGATGTAATCTTGACACTTCAAGTTTCATGTGGCTCAGGGGTTTGGTCATCTCGAGGCTCTACATAATTGTGGTTTGAAGAAAAGAAAATTATTCGGTGGAGTTGGGATCCAAAGGCGCAAGGGTATTTTGTTACCATATATTATTTTGTTCTTATCCAGAGTTGGAAAATTGTTCACTCACTTGAGCTGGAGGAGGAAGGAAGCCAAGGTTTCTACTGCGATGATTTTTGGTGTAATTACACAAGAGGTGATTAAATGGTTGTGCAACTGCACTCCAAGCAATGTAGCCTTTTTTCTATTCTAACATTTTTGTAAAAATTACAAAAAGTAGCATGATTAGACGAAAATTATGTCTTGAGTTTGTCATTTATCAAATAGTAGCATGCTTAGACACAAATTATGTCTGAATTAACAAAGGTTGGCAGCCACTCAATTCAATCCCCCATTCCCAAGGTAGGGATCTAGAAAGGTAATTTGATGGCCCTACTACTCTATTGAATCAGGAATTTCCTCTAACTACTTTTTGAATCTGAAAAATCAAAACATCTGGTCAATGATCGTACTCGACCTGGGAAAGACTATCTACTAGAGAGGGCGCACCGAAAAAAAATTCTTTTATCGTCTTATCAAATAACCCTTTGGGATCGAATGCATTCGACTTGAAAGGATTTATATAGATTCACTTGAATATCCTTGTTACCAACCCTATATGCGGAGAACCTTTGAATCTCTCTAGAGGCAAGTGAGGACCTACTACTTCTAGCTCTTGAAATGGAAGGTAATAATTTGGACCCCGATCATGATTATATCGAACATCAGACTCTTCACCTCGAACATATGAATTTTCCTCTCTATTATGAGCATCAAGAATTGGATCAAGAACATCCTGATCATGCTCACGAGCATCTAAATGGAACCTTTACTTCCACTTCCTATGTCTCTACGGATGGGTATCAATGTTAGGGTTTTGGTGTAGTGCGACTGTGAAGTAATCTTGGCACTTCAGGTTGCAGGTGGATCAGGGGTCTGGTCATTTTGAGGCTCTGCATAATTGTGGTTTGAAGAAAAGAAAATTATTCTTTGGAGTTGGGATCCAAAGGATAAAGGGTATTTTGATATAATATATTGTTTTGTCTTATCCAGAGTTGGAAAGTCATTCAATCACTCGAGATGGAGGAGGAAGTAATTTGGGGTTTCTACTGCAGTGATTTTTGGTGTAATTATGTGGGAGGTGATTCAATGGTTGTGCAACTGCACTCCAAGCAACATATCATTTTTTCTATTCTAACATTATTGTAAAAACTACAAACAATAGCATGCTTAGACAAAAATTGTGTCTTGAGTTTGTCGTTTCTCAAACAGTAGCATGCTTAGATGGAAATTATGTCTCAATTATTAAAGGTTGGAAGCCGCTCAAAGTAAGGGGGAAAATGTCAACGATGTTGTTCCTCCTCCTCCATGTTCAAGTGCTGGGGTCAGTACTCCATCTATTAGAAGTGGAGTTTTCATCAACGTAAATAGATCTCCAACAGTAAGAAAACAAACAAATACAAGATACAAACAATTTGAAATTAAAAACAAATCCAACCATTTTTTGAAAATTTTCATTTTCTTCTTAACCCAAAATTTTCATTGTGCTAACTTAAAGATTGTTCTTTTAACTTACTTCCCGTGTTAGATGGAAGCAAGTGGAAGGTCGGATTGTTGAGGGAAGCCTCGACTTGTTGTGGGTGACATTCCAAACACAAAGGGAACATGGCTAAGGAAGACGTAGCTACGTAACCTCAGTTTGAGCATAGCACAAGAACATGGCCAGGGAAGATGTAGCTAAGTAACCGTAGCCAGAGCACAACACCGGACAGGAAAATTTGGTTTGGAAGGTTAATTAAAGGTTCACACCACCCTGTGTGAATTATGGTTCTCTTTTACACATAGTAGGGGCATAATCAATCTAGTGAAGAGAGGGAACTGGGAATGCTTCCATGATAGTGTATCTATTTAATAGTTTAAGGAGAATCCCTGGGCTAACTAGCTCTATTCAGGTGTAAGACAAGCAAGGGACTAGGTGCAAGTGGAGGAAACTTGGCAGCCTCACCAGATACACAGAAACGAGTTAAGTTATGAATGGGAAAGCATCAAACATTTAATGTTGGGAATTGATGCTAACTTGAAAGTTAGCATTAATTCACCTTGCTTCTTGAATATCTAGTTTATTAAGTTTCCAGTCTCCCATTTTCCAATTTTGAATCCATTTGCCTCGATATGAAGCCAAATAAGGCCTCAAACTTAAAACTTACAGAAAAAAACATAAATGTGAATTGCAAATTGTATGGAATTATTAAAACTTTGGTGTAAATTCTCTATTTCCATGCAAGTATTAATAGATATAAGGAAAATTTATTACTCATAGTCCCTGTTGCCGAAGGGAAGGGACTAATAAGAATCCAACTATGGAGAAAGAATTGTGATTTGAGAAACACAAGTCTCTAGTAATCTGAAGGAAGATTACTATTGAGCTTAAAGAGAAAAAAAACATATATAATTTTCAGAATTTTAAAATTATTACTATCTAACAAAATTTGTTTCATTCTCATTTGTAGAAGTACGGGTACATATAGGTTCATAATCAAGACTACATATGTCGAATATGCAAAGGAATTGTTTATACATGTGAAAAGAGGAAGGGGTATTTCTTCAAAATGTGCACTTTATTTCTTTAGGGAGTTGTAAGAATAAGTCATCTAGACTTGGTGAGAAATGTGGAAGACTCCCAATGGAATCTATTTTGGAAAAAGAATTCCATATCACATAAGTGTTTTCCAAATGTGGATGTTGAGTGAGAAATATTCTCTACAGTTCATGATACTTCCTATATAGTGGTGTGGAGGCACACATAGAGGTGCAAATCATAGCATATAAAAAGAATTAAAAATGTATAGATCTCGGGATATGGATGAGCAGAGATTGTCAAGTACAAAGATTTATTTCAAGAAATATTAACATGATGATCAAAGGCAATGAGTGAAGAGTGTTAATATATGAATAAAGGTTCAACCATGAATGTTTGGGAATGGTTCCATGAAGCTTTCCATTTATGTTAAAGAAATTAGCATAGTAAATCCATTTTTGTGATTAGAGTGCTCGGTGGAAGCATGGTAAAAATGAATGAAATTGAATGGGTGAAATAATGAAGGCTCGTACACTATAAAGAGTTCCAATAGATATATAAAATACTTCATTGTGTGCATATCCAATCTAGAAGGATTAAATAATCAAATAAGCAAGTATAAGGATAAAGGGGAACATAGTGGACACATGATATTCATTGTAAATGGTATCAATAATTCATAATTCAAAAAGAGGAATTCCCTAAATTGAAGTGGACCCTAGAATTGGAAAAAGTCCATGAATAGCTTCATATAATGGAAAAAGGTACCACAGGGTGGATGCCAAGCTAATTGGAGTACATTGCAACACTCAAGTAACGATGATAATAATGACTAGGTTTTCTGATGTATGCGTGCAATGTACACAATGATCCACGGGTTGTGTAACGCTACTTAAAAACAAAATTCAAAAATCGATTTCGAATTATGATAATAATTAATTCAAAAATAAGCATGAAAGAGTCTCATGCATTAATCAAGATCCATGCTACATCCTAAAATAAATGAAAAACATGTTATGCACAACAAATAACTAGCAAGCATGTGCACAAAAATATATCTCATAGATAATTAAATACACAATGGAATATACATGGTAGATAAAACATAGAGAGACCTTATCTTTTCAGGTAAACATCCGGCCAACTAGATGTATACCAAGGACATTCCTCCCAACAACAAACAATGCTATTATTTTACTCTCAACAACAGGTCACCCTCGAGGCAAGGATATGAATCCACAAGGACGAGTCCTAAGACAAATCTAAAAAACACAAAAATTGGTTAACTAGCTCTAAGGTTTTCCCAACCACACATTAATCCTAATTTCCATCTCTTTCCCCTTCATCCTGCATAACCCAAAGAAATGAACCCCTTTCTTTTTCATGCAGATCCTCAGGATGTCCCATTTCTCTCCAGGTCTCCAGTGCTACTATTTAGGAAATATCCATTGATCCAAAAAGGATCCAGAGAAGGATAAGAACAAGTTAGAACTCATAGATAAAACTCAGGACACTAAGAATGGCCTCAGTAGACAGAGAAAGGGAAAAAATTCAAAGTTCCCAAAACTCTGTGAAAATGATATTATCGTGAATAACACGTTGCAATATTTGTAACGAAACAAACAAATCATCAAACAATGTTACAGATTGAAAGATATTCACAGCCAAAGTTTGGTCAACCTAGCCTAATCAGCAGGGGATGAGTCAGGATCCGTACTGCTAACATCAACATCCGTATGGATGATGTCAGCATCCATACAACACACATGGAAGGAGAATAAGGTGGCATGTGTCATGATGAAATCATCATGAAATCATCATGGTGAATTGGCAACACTAGAGGATGCCACGTGTCACCCAGTTTTGGCACTTTTAGACCGATCTGTGGACCAATAGGATTGTGTCACGTGGCAGTTTGTACTGTCTGTATGGTGACATGGAATTATCACATGGTACTGACATGGTATAGGATGGAATGGACAAATGGGAGGACGCCACATGGCCCAATCAGGGGCTGCCACGTGCTAGGTAGAAAAAGCACAATGACAGATCACATCCAAATTTTGAAAAAAAATTAAGGCTTGTGGGTATGCCAAATCTAGCAGACCACACCAAATATGACCATGTTCTAATAGTTGGAATCTTGGATAGATCCACTTCAAAAATTGACGTAGAAACATTGTTTATATTTATATATAACACAACAAACCAAACCAAAAGGGGTAGGCCTACAGGTTTGACCCCGGGACCTCCTCCCCACACTACGCCTTAACATTAATGCCCAAACAACTGGGCCAACAAACCATGCTTTGTAATTATCATCATGTATTTTACTTAAGTGTTGAGTCAACCGAGCCCTGGAGAGGAGGCGTGCTTGTGGTACGACCGTGGGAACATATTTCGAGGTAGTACAATCATTAATTGCATGTTGCAGAGGGGCACAAAAACTGAGACAAATTTCTTCTTGGGCCTAGGAGTGACAGAGTCAGATCGAGGCATGGAGACAATTATTACTTGTTAATTCGACGCCATGAACTCAGTGGTGTTGTTTGTTTTCTGATCTGAGCATTATTTCTACATCTTGATTTCAGAATGAGTTATATTTATGTAATTTTCCAAATTCTTTTGTTGAGTTAATGAAAAGCCTACCCATTTGAGAGAAGGACCCGGAGACGTATTCCACCAAGGACGAACTCCGTTATCAAGTTTTTGTGTTCATATTTGATGCTTATGTCTCTTCATTATTGAATTTTTCCTTCTTTAATGGTGCACTTTAATTTATGTTCATTTAATGCATTTATTTATAAGTCACTCGATGAAAATATACTGGATCATGTTGGTATCATAGAAGTCATCTTTGACTTGAATTTTTGAGTGTGAATGCTTCCTAGGGCCAAGCATAAGCAGGGTGAAGGGAATCTTAAGACTTTCAATCCCGAAGTTGGTCATGCATCCTGAAGCAATAAAATGGAAGAACAAGACAAGCATGCTGAATAGGAGAAAAACTTTCATATGGTATTTTATCACATGTCAGAAATGGTTGAACGAATGTATGGAGATTAAAAGAAGAGGATGAAGAATAAAGGGAAGAAAAAGGAAACACATGTTGATGATGACGCTTCGATAAATGAAGGGGCTAGAGGAGATCCACCTAAGCCTCCATATTCACCTTCAAGTTCTAGTTCTTCTTCCTCTAAACATTCCCATCGTTCTCATCATTCTATCCATAAAGCCTCTTTCAAGAAACCATTATTAAAGCTTGATGAAAAATAATTTTACCTATGTTTAATGGATATGTTAATCCTGAGAAGCTAGATAATTGAATCCGATAGGTTGAAGTATATTTTTGTGTTCACCATATTAATGAAGAGGAAGTTAAAGTGTAGCTGGATTCTCTTTGGTTGGAAGGAACGACTCTCGTATGGTGGGAGATCAAGCTTTGGGACATAATTAAGTGTGGTAATCTTATTTCCTCATGGTCGGAATTTAAATCTGTGATAAGGAAGCAATTTAATCCATTAGGGTACTTACATAAAGCAATGATGGAATGGCAAACTTTGAGGCAAAGTAAAGGTCCAACTGTACCAAGTTTCACATAAGAATTTAGGAAGAATTCTCTTTCATTAAACATTCCATTGGATTCTTATGAAATTTTAATGAATTATATTGCCACACTTCATAGTTATATTCATCCGACTTTGATCTTGTTTAACCCCACTAGTCTTGACGAAGTTTGTGTGCAATCCACTCACCTTAAAAACATGGGAAAGAATGTTCAAGAAGATCCCATGAAAAGACCTTCCAATATCACACATAAATATTTCAAGAAGTTCAAAAGGAAGGACAAGAATACCTCCATAGTGACGAGAGAAGGAGGAAATCCATCTTGCACTCATTGTAAGAAAAGAAGTCATGATGATGAACACTATTGGAAACTGCATCCAGAGAAGAGACCGAAATAGTTCGGTGGAAAGGGGAAGACAAAAACCGTTGCTACAATGCAACAAGATCTCGGTTCTGATTCAAGAGATGAAGGAAATATCACAACGGTTGGAGTACAGGGTAAATATTCCCTTCATGCTAGTTCAAGTTCCAATAATGAATCTCATGATGATGAATGAAGGAGGAATGAATTATTTCACATAATATTTGCATCTTAACACACTAATATAGATACATTATTTGATCTGGGTTCCCAAGTAAACTTAATATCTGAAGCACTTGTCAAGAACATGGGTCTTGAAATGAAACTAGATCCAAAGCCTTATCCTCTTAGTTGGGTATGTGATAAAGAAAAACTTAATGCCACCAAAAAATGTAGGGTTATATTTTCTATTTCTTCAAAGTTTATTTATAAAGTGGATTTGGATGTTGTAGCACTTGATATATGTGGCATAGTGTTGGGAAGTCTTTATCTTTATGATAGAAAAACAATCTTCTTTCATTATGAGAACAAATACCACCTTACTAAGGGAGGAGTGGAATATATTGCTAGAGCTCACAGCATGAGGGTATACAAAAATCTTGTTAGTGCAGGGCAAATGAAAAGACTCATAAACACTAGTAAGAGATATGTACTCATGGTTGTAAGAGATAAAGATGTTGGGACATCCAATGCTTTCGAAGGATGTGATCCTTCTTGATGCAACCCCCCTACTCTCCCTTAGGATACGGCACCTCCCGGTCAAGGATCTTCGATTCTACAAACCAAATCGACTCTCTAAAACCATGATGGTCTCAATTTGTAAATAACATAGACACTTTCGGCCTTTTGGTGCAGGATTTATGACACCCTCAACCTCTCCCTTCACGTTGTTGAACTGTCAAGTTTTAGGCACTATCTCCTTTTCCATTAGCCCCTTCCTAGATGTGACCTCGAGCTATGATCTCATATAAACATGTGATTGTGGGGTGGCCAAAAGTGGTTTGATACCACACCTATTTTATCCCCACAATTCACCACCAATCGCCACATGTACCTTTGGCAAAACCGTGGTTTTGATTGCGGCCCGATCTTAGATTTTTTAATCCCGAGCACTTTTTTTCCCCACAATTAAGCATGGCCATTGATCTTGTGATATCGGGTGGTGTCTCTTGACTAATGGATAATATATACCTCCTTTTATTCCTTCTCTCCAGAGCACGCTCTCCCATATTTCCATGATCTATCGACGTGTGTCCCTTTCAAATCAATGGTCGTGATTTTGTTTGGAAATTCGAGCTTCGAGAGTTTCAACTCCTTCCTTCACTTTCTCCTGGAATGCATTCACTCGGAGCTTCACGATATGTCGACACATGTCTCCCTTAGATCGACGATTGTTCTTTACTTCAGGTATTTGGGCTTCAGAAGTTTCAAACTTTCACACTCTCTTCCTCCCAAAGTACTTCTACCCAATGTACACAATCTGTTGAAGCGTGTCCTCCTAGATCCAACGATCGCTATCCACTTTGGCTCTTTAGGCTTTGGGATTTTCAAACTCCTGTGCACTTTTTTCTCCCGTAGTGATTTCATCAAAAGACAATGGATATTCACCATGCATCCCTCTAGATCAGACAGTCCAGGTCTTCTTCGGCCCTTTGATGATTTCTCTTACTCCTCATCTATGAACGTGTGAAGTGCTTCCGCTCTGGAGTTGTAGATATTGGGCCACCTTTCCCTCTTGACGATGAGTGGTCCCTAACCACTTTGGGACTTGGACAGTCTGATCTCCTGTACACACCAAGAGACTTAAAACTCGCCCACTTTGCCCAAATCCAACGACTTGGAACGATCCTGCACCATCCTGGATGGATCTTGATCGATAATTTGTGAAATCTTCAGAACTTCACTCCTTTGAAGATTTCTCTTCGATATCCCTTAT
>SNQJ01S0012458.1:245635-257586 GCA_010110895.2 Picea sitchensis
CGAAATAAATTCTTCCCACACTCCTTGCGCTTCTTTTTCTGTTTCTTCGACACTTAGTCGCTCCTTGATTCTGTGCACTCCTTGCACTTGGTATAAGTTCCCGTTGTTCCTTCTGAACTTCTCTGAGTCAATTCAAGACTCTGTCGATGCACTCCTTGTGTACAATATGCACTCCTTTCATATGAGTTCTCATAAGAGAAACAATTGAAACTTATCCAATTCGTTACAATTTCATATGACCAACCATAAACAATCATACATAAATGAAATGAACTAAACCACACATAGAATGCATCATTCATTCAATCCCACCTAAAAATGAACACTTTCCAAGGAATCAGAACAATTCTATCTGTTCTATTCATTCTTGAAATAAATTACATAATATTACAGTTCTTCACTGCATCTTTCTTCTTTGCATATCTGCTACTATCCTGTACTCTTCTCTACTACTCTGCTATGCTCTCCTCTCTAATACAATACAACAAAAAAAACTATCTAAGGAGTGGCTCCTCGATCTCTTCCTCATCCTGTCTGAAACATATCCTATCAGTTTCTAGTGGTTACCTAATTTTTCCTATTACAATAACTATTAGTTATTACTTGATAAGGGATTCCACTCTCTATATGCAACTCCTTACAGTCGTACAAGACTTTATGAACAAGATAGATTTAAAAACGTTGTTTCCAAAATATATCAACATCTTGTTATGTTTCTGAGTTAAATGTTTATTTGAAATTTTTTCATGCTAAGATGTCATATCTTTGCCTCCATTCTTGCTTATTTGACTTTGAAGGCAATGCTCCTGCAACATACTCCTCTGGCTAAAATATTCATGGAATCATGTCCATGAGCTCCTGTATTGTTTTTCCATGCTTCAAATATTAGGTTCAGTGACCCAATTTGAATCTTCCACTAGATGATCTTTCCACTTCACTATGTATTGAGGATATGCCTTCCTCCTGGTCTTCTTTCCAAATCTTTCTTCCATGATTTTCTCCATCTGATGTTTTTTTGTTGTGGGAAATTGTTCTTCCCACTGAACTTCTTTCTGATCATCTGATTCTCCTGCATCATCTCTCTTGTAAGGATACAGGTCTGCAACATTGAATATCGGTGATATCCCAACATTGTTTGACAACCCAATTTCATAAGCATTGGCTGCAAATTTTCTAAGAAGCCTGCATGGTCCTATATTCTTCCTCTTCAACTTGTTATATGTTCCCCTTGGAAATATTTCTTTCCTAAAATGAGCTAAAACATTATGTCCTACTTCAAATTGAACTTCTCTCCTCTTATGATCAAATCTATTCTTATATTTCACGTTGATGTGATGTAGCTGCTCTCAGACTTTGTCATGGAGTTTCTGCATTTTTCTTGCAAAATCTTATGTGCCAACACTTCTGAATTCATCTTGGTTCAGATCTCTCAATTCTATAATCCCTCTTGGTTGTATACCATAAAAAATTTCAAATGGACTTTTTCTAGTGCTCCTGATCACTGAATTGTTAAATGCAAATTTTGCTTGTGCCAGGATCTGATCCCATTGATGGCCTTATTCAGTGACTAAACCTGTTAATAAGTTTCCCAAACTCATGTTTACTATTTTAGTCTGTCCATCTATCTGAGGGTGATATGTTGAACTAAAGGAAAATTTTGTCCCCAACCTCTTCCATAGAGTTCTCCAAAAGTGTCCTACAAATGTTGTGTCTCTGTCTGAGACTATGCTCCTAGGAAATCAATGTAGTATCATGAATTTTTTTAAAAACAAATTTGCTATGTGTGTAGTATCGTTTGTTTTCTGGCATGGTATGAAATGCACCATTTTTGAAAATCTGTCCACCACAACAAATATGGAATCACTCCTGTTTTGGGTTCTAGGAAATCCCAATACAAAATCCATACTGATTGCATCCCATGGCCTTCCTATAATTGGTAATGCCTGATACAAACCAATGTTCTGTTGTCTTCCTTTTTCATACTGGCATATTCTTCATTTTTTCACAAATGTTTTCACCTTTTCCCTCATGGTTGACCAATAGTATGAATTGATCAACTGTGCAAATGTATTATCATGACCAAAATGTCTAGCTAAACCTCCACTGTGTTTTTCTTTCAACAGGTTATCTCTCATTGAGAATCTTGGTATGCATATTTGTCTCCCCTTGAACAATAAGCCATCATGGATCAAAGATTATGTCCATGGGCTTCTGTCTCCCAAAAAAGGATTCTTACATGCCTCATAATCTTCCTTAAAATCTAGATCTTCTCGATACATTTCCTTGAGGTGTTCAAACCCTAAGGTCTCCACTTGGAATTCCTGTACATTCAAAATTATCCTACTCAAAGAATCTGCAACTTTGTTAGTATTTCCAACAATATGTTTAATAACAGAAGGAAAATTCTGCATAAATTCTACCCATTTAGCATGTCTTTGATTCAACTTTTCTTTCCTACTAATAAATTGCAAAGCTTGATTATCACTATACAAGACAAATTCTTTAGGAATTAGATAGTGCCTCCACTTATTTAAATCCTGAATCACTGCCTATACTTCTTCTTGGAATCATTTAGCTTCTCACTAAAATAAGAAATTGGCCTATTATCTTGACTCAAGACTACTCCAATCGATACTCCACTTTCATCACATATCACTTGAAATGTTTTTCCAAAATCTGGTAAGACCAGAATTGGTTGTTCTGTGATATTCCCCTTCAACACTTTCAAACTTTTTTCAGCTTCCTCTATCTTATTAAAAGACTTGTGTTTCTTCTTCATGGTGTCCAGCATGGGTGTGCATATACCACTAAAATTTCTGATAAACTTTCTATAAAAACTTGTTAACCCATGAAAACTTATTACCTTAAATATGCTTCTTGGAGATGGCGATTCTTTGATTTCTCTCACATTTTCTGGATCCATCTTCAATTCATTTGAAGAGATCACAAAACCCAAGTATATGAGTTATGTGTTCATAAAAGAGCTTTTCTTCAGATTTATCAACAATTTTTCTTGTTGCAACCTTCTCATCACTGATGTCAAATGTTTTAATTGTTTTCCCTTTGTCTTACTGAAGATTAATATGTCATCCAGATACACTATGACAAATTTTCCTATGAAGTCTTTCAATACTTCATTCATCAAATGAAAGAAATTGTAACTAAATATGTAAACGGGTGTGTGATGTGTTCTACTTGTAATCCCACTAATAAAAAAATGGGGATATAATCACCACTTCATGTTCCATCCCATCCATGGGAAAGTATCTCCATGGATTTTGTATGGTTTTTACCAATGACCAAAGGGGGTCATGAATACTTGTATGTTGTAGTGGATAGGTTCAACAAGATGTGTATATTTATGCCATGTAAAAAGAAGATCATTGTTGAGAAGATTTCTAATCTCTTCTTTCAGTATGTTTGTGTTCACTTTATCTTACCCACATCCATTGTCTTTGATCGAGATACTTGATTCCTTGGGGACTTTTGGACTAGCTTGTCGAGAATGATGGACAGAAAATTGAAGAGGAGCATTGCTTTCCATCCATAGACTGACAGACATACATATGTGGTAAACATAACAGTGGTAATTTTTCTTCGAGGCTACTGTAGCAAGCATCCCAATTTATGGGATGAACATATACCATATGTACAACATGTGTACAACCCAGCGTTGAATTCCTCCACTCAGAGTTCACCTTTTGAGACATGTTCCAGGTACCTAACCAAGGTTACTTTGGACTTGATGTCTGGGAGAGATACCAATGTGAATGAATAAAGAATAGAGGATAGAGCCTGCAAGTTCATCCATAGGATCCAGCAGGTGCACCAGGCAGTTAGGGAACAGTTGAAGAAAAGTCAAGCACAGTATAAATCTTGGCATGACAAGCATAGTCTTGATCATCAGTTCTAGGTTGGATATCGAGTATCACTTCACATCAACAAGGAGAGATTGAAGGGTGAAGGCAAGAAACTCAATCCCATTCATTATGAACTCTTCACTATCTTGGAGAAAATTGGTAGCAATGCTTTTCATCTGGATCTTCGACCTTATATGAATATTTTCTCAGTTGTGAACATAGAGAACTTGAAACTTTTTGAGCTGCCCATGATCATGAATCGGGATGAGGAATTTTCAATACCTTCAGTTAATGAGTTTGAGACTGAGTACTTGTATGAGTTACATGAATATATCATCCTAGACAAATGGATGATGATTTCACGCAGGGGTGATGTTGATTATCTTCGAGTAGACTTCAAGGGAACACATCCAAGCAAGGCAAAGTGGATTGAGAAGGACAAAGTGAGGGGACTCTTCCCTCACTTACCTGTTGATTGATGAAATATTTTGGTCATACAAAAATCTCTCAGTGGTAAGGCGTGATCCGAAAAGGATCCATAGAAGGCTAATAACAACTCAGAACTCTCAGAGGCAATTCAGGATGCTCATAATGGCCTCAATAGATAGAGAAAAGGAAAAATTCAAAGTTCCCAAAACTCAGTGAAAATGATACTATCGAGAAGAGCGTGTCACAGGATTTATAACGATGCAAATGCCTCGTCAAATAGAGTTACGAATTAAAATATATTTGCGGTCAAAGTTTGGTCAACCTATCCCAGTGAGCGGGGCATGAGTCAACATCCATACAGATGATGTCATCATCTGTACCAAAAACATGTTAGGATCATAAGGTGACACATGTCATGCTAACATCAACATGGTGACATGAAAGCACGAGAGGTTGCCATGTGTCACCCAATTTTGTCTCTTTTGGATTGATCCATGGACCAATAGGATTGTGCCATGTGGCATTTTGTATAATGACATGGCATAATGACATGGTGTTGACATGGAAGAGGATGGCATGGTCGAATGGGAGGCTTCCAGGTGTCCCAATCAAGGGCTTCCATGTGGTAGGCGACAACAGAAGAATGACAACACGTATCTAAAATTTAAAAAACAATTAAGGATTGGCAGGGCTACCAAATCTGGTGAACCACGCCAAATCTGGCCAGGTTCTAATCATTAGGATCCTATATAGTGCCACTGCCAAGTTTGGCGGAGAAAATTTGTTTATATTTATATATATTACAACAAACCAAACCAAAAGGGGGAGGCCCGCAATTTTGACCCCAGGACCTCCTCCCCACACTATGCCTTAACATTCACGCCAAAACCAACAAGCCAACGACCCATACTTTGCAATGATTGTCATGGATTTTACTTAAGTGTTGAGTCCAACGAGCCCTGGAGTGGAGGAGAATGTGTGGTATGGACATGGGAACACATTTCTAGGAAGTAGAGTCATTAATTCCAGGTTGCAAAGGGACACAAAAATCAAGATGAATTTCTTCTTGGACCTGGGAGTGCTAGAGTCAGATCGAGGCATGAAGACAATCATTTTTTGGTAATTTGATGCCACGAATTCAATGGTGTTGTATTTTTATGATCTGAGCATTATTTCTCTAGCTTAATTTCAGAATTAGGTATATTTATGTATTTTGCCAAATTCTTTTTTCTGAGTTAATGAAAATCCTACCCATTTGAGAGAAGGACCCTGATATGTAGTCCACCAGGGATGAACTCCGTTATCACGTTTTTGTGTTCAGATTTGATGCTTATGTCCCTTCATTATTGAAATTTTCCTTTTTTAATGGTTCACTTTAATTTATGCTCATTTAATGCAATTCTTTATAAGTCACTTGATGAAAAGATCCTAGATCATCCATGCTGGAGACTCCAAGGATTCTCAGTTGTGGAATTTTTTTGAGAACTACCATCAAATTCATTCCCATAGGTATCCATTCCCACCTGGAATGATCAATAATTTATCACAGCCATATCATAATGGGTCTCCTCGTCCACCCATTCGTTTCCATACTCTAACCAAGAGCACACAAATTAGCAAGAGTGAATGACGAAGTATCCCAAGGAAAGAGTGTAAGAGTAAATGGAGAAGAACCCCAAAACAACCCACAAGGGATGTTTATATAATTACATGAAATCAAGAACCACATGGCCTCCCCCCTAAGAAGCTCATGTAACCACTTTTCTCAATTAAATCCAATATGGCCAAATAAAATATAATAAAAAGACTTATCCCCTTAAGCGCCCTCTCTCATGGAATCATATCCCCTTATCACTTGTCCTTGTCCGTCTTTCAACCAACAATGTATTTTTATTAATGTATATAGAGGTATTACATTTCCTAGGAAGTCTAGCCCCTTTTCCACTTTACTGAATCACCAACCTAATGTCACATTTATATAATACATTCTAGTTCATAGGCATTAAAGCCGGAGTATTGCAATGTGGATATTTCTAGGTGCATTGTAAAGGGGCTGAGTGCATTCCCAATGTAGAATGGGATCAAAAATCAATAAGGACACAAGCATAGTAATGATTTTGAAGGGAATTTTTATGATGGAGATTTTTTTCAAAAAGAACTGGAAAAGACTAAAATATATTGATGCAATTGTTGCATCAACAAATGTGACCATGATGCATAGGGAAACAATGTATAGAAAAATATGTTGGAAAATATGGAATAAATAAAATGTTTCAGTATGTTGAACATTCTTTCTACTTATTTTTTACGACATAAATAAAATGGCATATGTATCTAATAGTCTTTTTGCTTATATTTTATGTTTTTAATGGAACATTTTTTCCTACACTAAAGAGAACCAAAGGAATTATATTCCACATGTTGTGTTAGGGTTGAAAAGGAAGACACCTAAATGGTTGATCAAGCAATGGGAAGTGTATGGATGATGTGTCGAGGCATTGGATAAACCTTCCAATTTAACATGGTGGAGTGCACATGACTTAGATAAAAGGTATTCTAAAGTTAACACAAGCATAAACTGAGTAGGTATGCATGAATAAATTTGATTTTGATTGGATCAATATATTATTTTTCATCTATATCAATGCTTTCAGAGTGGGAAAATTTGGGGAATCATCTTATACGGTCATTTTAACAGTAGGTCTAGTTTGGAAAAATAGGTTTGAAACCTTTTGGAGCCATTTTGAGGCATCAACCAATATTTTTTAGGGTCATAAATTTCAGAGAAATATAGGACCTCATAAAATTATTCTACACATATATACTTGTCTCACCATGAAAAAAAATTGTCAGTTGGAGCTCATATGAAAAAGTTATTCCTCTCTCAATTTGACCTTTTGTGTTGACCACCATGGTACGAGAGGATGCCACGTCATCCCCCGTTACTCATGAATATGGGGATAGCAACAGATATAACTTTAATATGATTCTAGAAGACCTTATCAAAATTGAGGGCTAAGAAAGTCAAAACCCTAACCCTAGATGGCTATCAGGCTATGTTAAATATTGGGTGACTAGAAAGAGAGGGGGTTCCATTCTTTTGCATTTTATTTTGTTCCATAGATCAACATAATAGTTGAGAGTGATATTTTGTGAGCATCACAAAGGAGGAGAGATTTTGTAGTAACCATACACGCCTCAATTTCAAATCCAAATCCATAGAGAGTGCCTCTTTCTTTGTACTTCCATTTGAAGAAAATAGATCAGAGTGGCCTCACCATCTAGTTGGGTTTTATCCCGTATTGTGTTTCCTAGGTTATATCTTGTTAATTTTTTGGATGGTGTGTGTATATTTATTTATGTTCTCTACTTTTTGCATTTTAAGAAGAAAACCATTAATAAAAAATATGAGATCTAAAATAAATTGACCTGCATAGAAACAATTTCAGTATTTTATTTTATTTTTTATGACATATTGTCGAGTGGAATATCCATAGTAGTTTACAGGTCACATGGGTATTAAAGCAGATTTTCTTGGGGGATTTGTGGAAATTTGTAGGGATCTAGGAATTGGTTTAGGAATAAAGATGCATAACTCTAGCCATGGTCAATGAGTTTGTTCATCACAACCCTCAAGATCTAGGAGAGGAGATATTCATGAAGCTAGAAGCGCAGCTCACTGACATATCTCACAACATGTCCCTCCTTATGGTGGCTCTATAAAGAAAGATAGGACTATTCATAGAGGTTAGAGTCTCGAACTCAAGTATTGTATCAGAAGAGAAATAAGGATATAACAAAGACATAACAAAGGAGTCATGAAAAGAACCTGAGAAGGAGAAACTGATTTCTAATTCCATAAACCCTTCAGAGTACCTATTTGATATGGAAGAGAAAGTGGAAATAAATCCATACTAAGGTGATATCAATGCATTAAATTTGAATCATCGATTAAATAAACTAGAAGTTTATTTTAGTATTCACCATATAGATGAAGAACAAAAGACATCATTTACCATATTGAATTTAAAGGTCCATGCTTTAACCTGGTGGAAAATCCACATGCAAATACTTAGTCTCGAGGGTGATCCACTAGTAACTAGATGGGAGGACTTTAAAATCCTCATCAAGTCTGAATTCTATCTTATTTGGTATGTAGAGGACCAATGGATCTGGTGGCACTACTTCAAGAAAAAGAAAGGGTAGAGTGTACAAGAATACACCATCGAGTTTAGAATGATGGTCATCATTCTAGATATATCTCCTAAGAAGTGAGATGTACTCCTCAAGAATCAATGGGTTTTGCATAGCCATATATGAAAAAAGGTATTTTTTTTTAATCCAAGGAGAATATACGATGCATGTGTACATGCACAATATCTCAAAAACATAGCCCACAATAAAGGGTAGCCAAGTGGTTCCAAGTAGAAAGAGAACGAAGAAGTTTCTAAGGAGGGGAAGAAGAAGTAAAATGGTGGAAAGGATAAGGAGATGACAACCAATACACATTAGTGCAAGAATCCTAGAAACCATTTCAAACATTGCAATATTTATGGTCTCATTGAGGAAAAGTGCTCGACACTACATCCGGAATTGAACCCAAAGAACCACAAGAAGGAAGTAAAGAAAAAAAAATATTCTAGCCACAGATTTGAGTAATCAAGTTTAAATAAACTATGAAGTAGATGAGAATAGTGTCTACTCATCAATGTATAAGGAGGTGAATCTGATTATCCTTCATCATCAGGAGGAGAAGGAGATAACCAAGCTCTTCCACATCAATATTCAGGTCAACAAGACCAAGATAGATGCTCTGGTTGAATTCGGTTCATAAGATTATATTATAACAGTGGATCTAGTCAACAATATCAGATTGGAGGTTCACGATCATCCTAACTCCTATCCATTGTGTTTGGTAAACAAGGATGAAAATATCAAGGTAATTAAACAATGCAAGTTTAAATTTTTTGTAAGTGTTGATTTTATTGATGAAGTGGAATTGGAGATAATACCCCTTGACGTATGTAGAGTAGTGCTTGGAATCCACTGCATTTACATGACGGACATGAAACTCATGCGGAAAGCTAATTAATATTAAATAATTAAGCATCAAAAGTCCTACATAATCAATGTGCATAAAGGAAAGTCAAATATATCATTGGTGAGAGCCAACCAAGAAAATAAATTGATTAGTTGTAGTAAAAAACATGTTTTACTTTTCTTAAGAGAAAATTGGAATGAGGATGAGTCAATAAGAGAAAAGGAATCCCTGGAGGGGTGTAATAAAGAGAAGAAACACCAGTTGGAGTATTTTATACAATCATACAAAGGAGTGTTCCATGAGCTTAAAGGGATACCAAATAATAAGGAAGTGGAGCACGAAATACAGTTATCCCCATACTCCCCATTGTTGAATATTGGGTTGTATAGATAATACATTTTGGAACTAAATGAAGTGAATAAGCAATTGTAGTAGATGTTGGAGCAGGGTCACCTATTATAATTGGATCAAAGAAGGATGGGGCTTGGCGAATGTGTCTCAACTACAAAGCATTGAAAAAGATCACACTAAAAAAATAGTACTCTCTGCATAGGATCGATGATCTATTAGATCAATTGCAACATGAAAAATATTTCACCAAGTTGGATATCAAATAGGGATACCACCGAGTATGTGTCAAGTAAAAATACACCTGAAAGACTTCCTTGAAGACAAGGGAAGATTTATATGAATGGTTGGTCATGGAATTCGTTTTATGGAATGCACCAACTACATTTATGAAACTAATGAATTATGTAGTACAACCATATATAGATTCATTTTCTATAGTTTATTTGGATCATATGTTAGTTTATAGTGCTACATGGGAGGATCACATTTGACATCTTATGCAAGTTTTAGACAATCTAGAGAAGCACCAACCGCTAGATAACCTTGATAAATGTGAGTTTTCTCAACAATATTTAGTGTATTTGGGGTATGTGATCGATGGATGGGAGCTCAAGATAGGTCCCAAAAATATGGAGGCCATCATGAAATGGATAGCTTATAAAAATTTAACTAAAGTTAAGAGTTTTTTTTTGGAAACATAGTACTTGTGGAATTTCATAGCTTCATTTTTAGTTGTAGATGGACCACTCCACACTGTAACAACGATTGGTAAGAGTTTCCATTGGGGAAAGAATCAACAGAAGGATTTTGATGAGATGAAAATAAATATTAATCAAGTATTATTTCTCACATTACCAAACTTGCAAAATACTTTCGAAGTGGAGGTAGATGCAACTAGTTATGCCATGGGAGCAGTTTAAATGTGAGGAAGGAATGTATGCTATAATTCTAAAATATTTCATGGGGGAGTTCTAAACTACACTACCTATGACAAGTAACTCTATGCTCTATTTCAATGTATCAAGAACCAGAAACACTATCTAATGCAAAAGTAAACCATCATACATATAGATCACCAATCATTAGAGTATTTTCAAGCCTAGAGTAAGCTACAACAAACGATATATAACAAGTGGATGGGCATTTTAGAACAATTTCATATATTCATCAAGTATAAGAAGGGAAATAAAAATAGGTTGGAAAACATGCTTTCAAGTCTACACACATCCAATATTACAACTTTGTTAACTCTGATGCACATGGATCCTTTTACCTATGATGCATATAGACAGTCATACAGAGAATATTAGGACATCAAGGAGGTGTTTAAGCAACCACATGACCAAATTCATATAGAAGAAGGTGACAACAAGGTTGACTATCATTTCCATAATTGTTTACTCTACAATATTTATGCAGGAGCATCGCTTCAGCCAGTAGCACGCAAGCCAACCAACGCATTTAACGCACATTCATGGAGGAGAGAGGCGCCAACCCTCTCATTTTAAAATTTGAAATTGAAATTAAATGAAAATTAATATGTGTAAGGCTGGAAGAGTCGATCCATGATTTTGTGTATGCTGTAGATAGGGTCACCTTTAATGGTTGACAGGTTGATATCTAGATCCGATTCAAACTAGACAACCATTGAATGTAATTCAATGTAAATTAATGAAAGTAGGTGAGATGGAGGGAAGAGTTCGAGGAGCCCCCTTTTGTAAAATATTTTTTGTATTTGTTTTGATGAGTTAGGTGGAATAGAAGAGAAGAGAGCAGAGAGCTGAGACTCTATTTCATCCAGAGCTCGAACATATTGTAATCAGTCATTCTAAATACTTATACAAAGAGCAATTTTTCCTGCACATGAGTCTTTGTATGTTTTATGCATTTGAATGTCTTTTATTTGTTTTTATGTTGTAGATGTATGTTAGGTTCCCATCTGCAGGTAATAGATATATTTCACTATCTATATGTCAGTTTATTTTATTTCAGTCTAGTTTCTTAGTGACCGAATGCAAGAGTTTGCATGACAAAGTGCTGAGGACTTTGTGGGCCAGTGAAAGAGTGCACATCTGAATTTTGTGTTGGATTCAAACGAGAACATGCCAGGTGGGCGCACCAAAGGAATCGTTCAACTCAAAGGAGAAGCCTCTGTTAAGCCCTAATATTGGCTCATTACCCCTTAATTTGGGCATATTACATTAGTAATGTTATTTTATTTATGTCGAATTTATTCCATTAGTTGTAATTATACCTCCTAGTCTCCTATA
>SNQJ01S0012458.1:258858-293829 GCA_010110895.2 Picea sitchensis
AATTGGGGCATATTACATTAGTAATGTTATTTTATTTATGTCGTCTTTATTCCATTAGTTGTAATTATACCTCCTAGTCTCCTATATATACCAAGGAGACATTTTCATTGGGAATCATCTTGTACTTGAACATTTAAGTGGGGCAAAAGGAGGTTTCCCCCTCAAAGAGGCTTATTATCTGAAATTATCTGTTTTTCAATGCGTTGAGTACTTTTTTTGAGGTTTTTCTATGCTATATTGATATTTGGTTCCTAACAGCGTCAAGGTTTGTGAACACCTTGGAGGTGATATTGTGTAGAGGAGGGCACAGAGAGAAGACAGGACTACTGAAGGTTATGTGAAGCTCTGCCATGTGGGGATCGAGTGAGTGCATAGAGTGCTTGAGGGAACTCTCTTTCAAGTTCAGAGATAAGAGAAGTGTCTAGGAGAGACACTCACAAAGTCGTTAAATACTCTGTTGGCTCAGTAAGGTGTGCTTGAGCATGAGGTTTCCAAGAGGGAATCAATTTCCCCTCTGAAGGGAGATACAAGGGCTGAGTCCCGTAGAGAATTCGAGCAAGCAAAGCTCAGAAGAAATAGTGCCTTTGTGCATAGAGTCCCAACTAAAAAGGGGTAGCAAGCCAAAATTCTTCGAATTCCAAGCCTCAGAAAAAAAACTCAGAAGAGACAAGACAATTCTGTGCAAGAGACCTGCAAAGAGCAACAGAGGTTGAAAAATCCTTTCAAGGATTCGAAGTGAACAAATCTCGGGAGGGACATCATTTCATGAACGCAAGCGAGATCGAAGTCATAGGGTCGTAGGAGGTCCAAAAGGTCATATCCTTTGAAAGGCGTCGAATTAATCTAATTCAGAGGAGAAGTGTAATCTCAGGAGGAGAAACAACTACCATTAGATCAATTAGTGAGACAATATATGGACCGTTGAGTCTACGTCTAGGTGCACAAGAGGGTGCATAAGGGAAGAACATATATGTACCATCAGATCCGAGCATAGAAGTTCCAATTTTCCATGATTCATCGGATCGGATAGAGCTACAAGGAGGATAAAGGTGGAGGCTCACTCAACGTTTTAAGATCAGGATCAACAAGAGTCATTGATCTAGGGAGGATCGGAACCATAGATCTAGAGTCACTGAATTTTCGGGAGACGAGGATTCAAAATACAAGGGAGGATAGTCCACTCCATAACTTCGATACGCAAAATCCCAAAAATTGCAAAGAGGACCATCCAACTGTCTATGATGGAGGACAGGTGGAAAAAATCTAAAAGTTGTTGGGGTTTCAGAACATAGGCATATATGGGTGGCGAAGAACGAAGGTTTGCGATCTCCGAAATCATGAAATCATTCCAACCGTCAGATTCTGGGGTGACAAGTGACGGGGATCCACACTCATCAAAGTTTTATACTTCGGGAAATCAAAGGTGAATACTAGAGCAAACTCACGAAGAAGAATTCGTGAAGGAATCAGAACCGTCCATTGGGAAGGACACGTGGAGGAGGTGCTTTCATACCGGAGACGAGTACTGAGAGATTTGTGAGAGATGGATGAGCATTGTTTTGCTGTAGAGTGACTTCGAATTTTCATGGATTCGAAAATCGAGAGAATAGAGGTGGTTCACATTGTGAATCCCCGGAACGTGAAGTTCTGATGTGCTCGGGAGGTTTGACCCCAAGTTATAAAGAAGGGGAAAATGGTCGAAAGGATAAGGGGAGATCTTGTCACCGTAAGCCCTTTTCAAGGTTTGGAACTTGAAGGAGTTGGGGGACTCGGCACAGGATTCGTGAAGTCACAAATTATGGAGCACCTTTTGGGGTAAGGCCTATGGACACAGGTAGTGGTCACATGGGCGAGATATGAGGGAGGAGCTATCTGTGGGACTAGGCTCCATTTCAGAGATCGGGGATTCGGGAAACAAGAGTTAAGTGGGGCTCACATATAGGAGTCCCGAATTCCCAAAAATTGAAACGTTTGTTGGTGTGGACCGTGGTCATAGAATAGTGGTCATGTGGAGGAGGGATATCACACCGAGTGCTTCTTTGTGCGGGCTGAATCTCTAAAAAGGACCTGTGGCTTTTTTGAAGGGTTCTAGCAGGGAACCAAAGGAGCCACTTCGGCTCTGTGGAGGTAGAACGATCCTTGACCGGGAGGTCGGCAGACCCTACCGAGGTAGGGAGGGGGCTACATCAAATATCAACAAGCTTTGTGTCCCTAAAGATAGATGATTGTAGCTTATTGGAGAGGCTCACACCTCTAAGGTTGCAATACATTTTGGTGTTGGGAAGATAGTTTCTAACTTACAAAGGTATGTGTACTAGCCCAGAATGACAGAATATGTATTATGGTATATTAGAGGACATATACATGTTGTACCAACAAGCCTATTAAGGGGAAGCAAGGTTTATACCGTCCCTTACATGTATCCACTCGACCTTGGGAAATCATTTCCATGGATTTTGTGAGAGGTTTAGAAACAACCAAGAAGCGACATGACTATGTGTTTGTGGTAGTTGAGAGGTTCACCAATATGTCCATTCACATTCCTTGTAAAAAGACCATTAAAGGATAAGAATAAATAAACATGTTCTTTCAAGAAGTTTGAATGGAATTTTCAATAGAAAGGAGCATCATCTTAGACGGGGATACCATATTTATCAGTACATTTTGGACTACATTGTGGGAGAATATGGACACTAAGTTTAATAGGTCTACAATATTCCATCCATAGATAGATGGGAAAAATAACTCATCAACAAGACTTTGGTGCATATTTTGAGGGGTTACAAACAGAGAAATTTGAAGACCTGTGATCAAAATATTATCTACATACAAAACTCTTATAATATAGTAGTCCACACATCTACTGGTAAGTCACCTTTTGAGACTTTCTTTGGGTATTTTACACCTTCACCCTTGGATGTTGTATATACATAGAAAGGAGGAGTGAGGGAAGACCTCACAAGATATAGATTGCGAGTGGAATTGTTTTTTGAGAATATTAGGAAGATCCATTTGCAATTACAAGAGATGTTGAATAAGTCACAAGAAAAATACAAGGCCAGCCATGATCAACACAGAACTAAGAAGACGTTCAAAGTGGGAGATAGAGTTTGGTTATCATTGAGAAAGGAAAGATTACAATTTCCTAGTAAGAATATCAAATCTCCATGGAATGGACCTTTTGAGATATTAGAGAAGGTGAGATATAATGCCTTGACGTAGTCTACCCCCATAATATGCATTTACTCAATAGTAAATTAAAAGAATCTAAAACTCTGTGAGACTTCCATGTTGGATTAGGATGAGGAAACCATCCCACATCCATAGAGGACTTAGCACCAGAGGCTCATACAAAGTTGGTAGAAGACATAGTTTTTTAGAATAGGTCAATAACGAAAATATAGGATAAATATGATCTTTGGTATATTGGGATGAAAGGAAAACTTCCAATCAAAGCAATGTGGTACTCCAAAGAGAAGGTAGAGGAAAAATTGTATCACCTCATTTAGTAAAGATTTTGGGAGCCAAAAACATCCCTAAATGGGGAGGTATGATCCATATTGGATCATTATTTTATTTTTCATCTATCTTGATGCTTTTAGAGTGGAAACAATTGGGGGAATCAACTTGCAGGGTAATTTTAACAATGTGTGATAATTTTGAAAATTGGGGTTTGAAACCTTGTAGAGTAATTTTGGGTCATCATATGACATTGTTTGGGAAAAAAAATTCCTCAAGGTAGGTTGGATACTGTGATTCTATTATACATGTCCATACCTTTCCAACGATGTAAAAATCACATCAATCAAAGTTCACATGAAAAAAATATTCTTCCTACAAGGTTACCTACCATCTTGACCACCATGGTATGAGAGGATGCCACATCAGCCCGAATTACTCATGCATATGGTGATATACATGTATGAAATTTCAATAAGATTATATAAGGTCCAAAACCTTGTCAAAATTAAGGGTTGAGGAACTCAATACACTACCCCTAGATAACTATTAGGATATGTTAGATACTAGGCCACTAGGAGGAGATGGGGTTGTCAGAAAATTGTCTTAGGTTGGTGGAAAATTGGTATGGATTGTTGGTTTTGATTGATTTCAACCCTTAGTGATTGATGTCAACCCTTGGAGAAAGACCAGTAGCAAATTCTGGTAGCACAAAGGTTTAGCTAATTGACCCGAGTTTTTTTTATGTATACTGGTATGATTTTTAATATATTTGAAGGTAAGACTATTCTATATGGGTATTACATGTCATACCATTTCCGGTGGTATGTGGAATGTCACATAACTCCTCACGGTTAGAGAGTTATGGCCATGTGAAGTTGGAGAACCCAGGTTTGGGTAATGTGCCCAAGTTTGTTTGATGGATAATGGTATGAGTTTTGATATATTTGCAGGTAATAATATTCTGTATGGATATTACATGTCATTCCATTTCTGGTGTCATGTGGAACATCACATAACTCCTCATGTTTAGAGAGTTATGGCCATGTGAAGTTGGAGAACCCTCATGAGTCATCTAGAAGCCCCAAAAGGTCAAAGTGGTTTAAGAGATTTTAGAAGTAATAAAGTGAAGTGATGAGTGTAGTATAATTCAAAGTGAATAACAAAATAATTTATTTAAATAATAAACTTAATGGAGAAAGTACTAAGTGGTCAAGTGGTTAGAAGTGGGTTAACCCTAAAATAAGGAAAGTGGGTTAAGATGGTTAAAAGGTAACCCCTCGAGGAAGCTACATGAAAATATAAATAAGAGGAAAGTCTATCTCATTTTTATCACACTCGATAATATTGAATATATACAAGTGACTGAGTTAACCAAAGGATATCTAAGCCGAATTTCATAGGGAAGGTGAAGTAAATAAGGCTGAAATTCAAGGGAGGATAAATTATTTTGATGATCTTTTCTAAGGTATGTTATTTACAGGTCATCTCACCATTTTATAAATACATTTTTTTCTAGAATGATTCCAACCGTGAAATGGGGAGTCCTTTGAGGAAACATATACAAGTATATGTGGTACAAATTTTAGCTTGTGGGTCATTTTACTTTTGGAGTTACACTTTGTGGAAAATAGAGTTTGTGGCTAGTCCTGAAACTAGTCTAAAATAGGTGTTTCGGGTAAAAACGTCATAAATTATTCATAACAGATCCAAATTCAGTAATACCAAATGTGTTGGTTATAGTACAGTCTGTAGTATTCTGTGTACAATTTTCATATCCATACAACAAATATTTCGTGTGGGGCATGCTCTACAATTCCGCTCTCTAGAATAAGTCATAATTCAACAAGGTATGTCATTTTTGCTATAAATCATTTTCCGAGAGGTTCCAAGTAGTGACACCTGGAGGAATTGCATAAAACAAATTGAAGAACATTTTGTACCATTTTTAGATCTTTATTCATTACAGATACATAGTTATGATTATTTCAAGTTAGGGTTGTTGACTAATCCAAAATTAGTCATGTGAGACTAAAATAATGTTTGATGAAAATTCTAGTCTCTTGTTGTTAAAATTAAGGAAGGTTTGCAGGTATGTGATCTTATACACTAGGTCTATTACAAATTTACAAATCATATTTGGATGATGAAATTGATGAGGGCTTTTGGTTGAGGTACATTTTGGGTACATGGTTGAGACAATTAGTTGATGAGTTGGCACATACATGAGGTGTATAGTTGATGATGTTGGTTCATCTTGATGAGTCATATTATATGAGTAGTTGATACATCATTTGTACATACTTGGAACATGGTTGGAGGCATTTGTTAGCAGTATTGTTGACACATGGCTTATGGATGATGTAGCATACTTGTATTGTTATATTATTAGAAGCACATATTGATCTTGGTGATGATTATGAGTTGTGTTATGCTTGGTTGATGCACATATTTGAGAGTTGTCTTGGTGATTTATCTTGGTGAGTATATATAATTTGGGTGATAAGATTGATCATATATGTTGTTTGGAAATGTTTTGTGACACATTATTTTTACAGTTTTGGTGCATGGTTGATGCACTTGTTCATGGTATAGGTTGGTGCATGGTTGATGCACTTGTTTATGGTACATGTTGATTACAGGTTGTTTGGTATAGGTTGGTGCATTGTTGATGCACTTGTTTATGGTACAGGTTGATTACAAGTTGAGGTACAGGTTGATTCATGGTTGATGCATGGTTTACGTTATTGGTACATGTTGTTTCATGTAAGTTGATTGGTACAGGTTTTAAATAGTTTATCTCACAGTTATAGTGTGACAATGGTTTCATCATTCTACTTATACGTCAGGATGGTTGGATGAGGAAAGGACAGGTGGTTGTAGCCACCTTCCAGTTGTATCCGAAGAACATAGGGGGTTATAGCCTCCTTCTAGTTGTAGACAGAGAATTGGGGAGTTGGGGCTTCCTTCAAGTTGTAGCCTGAGAAACTAGAGTGTTGGAGCCTCCTTCGAGTTGTAGCTGGAAAACAAAGGAAGTTTGTGCTTCCAATGAATATAATTCTTAAAGAATTATAAGAAAAATTATTCTGTGGTTTTCTCTCTGTTTGGGTTTCCACATAAAACATTGGTGTACTATGTATGTGTGTGATTTCTCATTTGTTCATTGTTTATTTACTCTGAAACTATTGGACGATAATGCTACATTGATATAACACTTGCATTTTATGGTGAAAATGGATTCAATTGCTCTATTAATGATTCACCTCGCCTCTCAGTAATCCAACAATTGGAATTAGAGTGAGTTCCTTCAGGAAACAGTTTAACCACTAGAAGGAGATCATGGATTATTCTGAGAATGGAGTACCAATGTTTAATGATTAGAATTGTTTCAAGTATGATATGTGGAGCAGAAGGAAAAAATTATTTTTACAGGCACAAGGAAATTATATTTGGCTATCAGTTGTTATAGGATATGATAGTTCAAAAAGAGAAAAGACTGCAGCGAAGAAGGAATTGAAGAAGAATAACAAAATAGTGAAGGATTCCATATGGGAAGAATTACCTAATCCAGTAAGAGAAAAGGTTGGTAAATTTTCATCAGCCAAAGAACTTTGGGATACGTTACATGATATATATTATTCACCCATTGCATATTCAGAAAATGCCAAAGAAGATGCAGATATAGATCAAGAAGAATTGCATTCACCATGTCAAACATATTCAGAAGATGAAGAGTACATAATCACCAGAGGTATGTTGTTTTTCTTTAATTGTGAAAAACATGGACATCTTGAAATAGAATGCCATGAAGGAAATGAGACAGAAAAACTAATTGAAAAGGAAGAAAATTATGAAGGAGAATTGATTAGTGCTTTAGATGAACTAAAAGAAGAAAACAATTCACTCAAGAAATAATTGATGAAACAAAAAGAAAGTGTTCACATTTTTTAATAATCCCAATAGGTCATCGAGAACTTAAGAACTCATCTAGAAGAAGCTAGAAAGATCGAAGAAAATATTGAATATCAAAAGAAGTATTTGGAAGCCAACATAAAAGCACAAAAGGAAGAAGCTGAAACGAGAGAGAAGATATTGATAGATCATCTTAAGGAAAGAACTAACGATCTAAACCATCTTGAGGCAGAGTTTGGTCAAGAAGAGAAAGGACTTGAAGAAGAAATAATCACATTAAAAATTCAACTTGAAGAAGTGAAAAGAAGAGAAGAAGTCATGAAGTCTCAGAGAATGAAGAAAGAAAAAGAGGTTGATAAGCTTGACAAAGAAGTTGTCACAATGAGAAGTAAAATCATGAATCTCAACAAGAACGTTGAAGAGACAAAAACATTGACATCAATTATAGAGAATGAAGAGAAGCGATCAAGGTTCCTAGAAAAGGAGAATGAAGAAAATAGAAAGAGTTATGTAGAAGTAATCAAAGGAAGGAATCATGGTCAACCGGAATCTAAGAAAACTATTGGAGATACATATTCAAGAAGACCATACATGTTCAAGCCACAAAGAAGCTTCAATCATGATCTTGATCAGTGAAGGCAGAAATTTAGAAGGACTACACCACAAAAAAGGTCATTCACTCCCAGGTATGAAAATTTATTTTATGGTCATTGTTTTTATTGTACTAATTTTGGACATAAGATTGCATATTGCAGGGATTATAAAAAATGTTCAAGAAAGAAGTGAATATGTGGCCCCACGTAACATTGAATGTTACAAATGTCATAACTGTGGACACATAGTTAGTGATTGTAGAAGCATGATCGATACTTCCATGAAAGAGAACACTAATATAAGATATAAGAAAGTATGGATAAGAAAAAATAAAGAACAGGTGAAGAAATACTAGGTCCCAGAGATCGCAATATTTGCAATAAAACAAGATGAAGAAAATTCTACAGAGAAAAATAAAGATATCATATACAAAAAGGTTTGGAAAATAACTGAAAGAAACGAAAGATGGGTAAATAAGGAATAAGTTCAAGAGATTGTACTTTCATGAATTATAGTGAAAGATGAATCCACAGACAAAAAGAAAGAATTCAAAGCTCAAAGAGATGATGAATCTACCAATGAAGATGATGATGAATATACCAATGAAGATTATGATGAATACACATGAGAGTAGGAATTGTTCTAAGCCATCCGACTTGGAGACTCCCAGGTAATATTAATATTAGACAGGGGATGTCCATGTGATAGATGTGACAGACCAAAGAACCATCCTTCGAGAAACTTGCATATTTTGATCAGATAGATTCAGAGCAGTCAGTTAGTAGAAGTACAATTTGATAGATTAATCAAGATTTCATGATAGTGATAAATGATTCAGCATTATGGATAGTTGCGCAAGTAGAGTCTTGGATAATATGGACATAGATGGATTCTTAAGAACACTTAGTAGGTTTGGACAGATATATGACAGTGGACGAGAGCATGGATTCATAGATTGGTTCAAAGAGTGGTTCAAAGACAAAGGAACATTATCATAATGGATGATAACTACATATGAAATGGTTCGAACAATGCTAATGGATTCCAAATTTACAGATATTTTTTGGATGCATGCAATGGATACAACATTTCACATTCAAAACAGAGTAATTCTCAGAAACAACAATGAAAACACTTCCTACAAACTATGGAAAGGAAGCACAGACAACAACCTCTACATCAAGGTAACTCAAGGTAATATTTTATTAATTGAAATTTATGTTGATGATATTGTTTTGGAAGTACTAATGACATGTTAAGCTAGAAATTTGTAAAGGATATGCAGAATGAATTTAAAATGCCATTACTTGGAGAACTATCCTTCTTTTTGGGTCTTCAGATATGTCAAAGAAACCAAGGAATTTTTATTTCTCAAACTAAGTATATCAAAGAAATGATAAAGAGGTTCAGAATGGAAGATTGCAAACTGGTTACCACTCCTATGCAAACTAGTTGAAAGTTGAGAAAATATGATGATTCAAAGTATACAGAACAGAGGAAATACATGTCAATGATTGGTAGCTTACTATATGTGACAACATCCAGAACAAATGTAATGTAGGCAGTTGGAGAGGTGGCATGATTTCAAGTAGCACCAAAGGAATCACATGTACTAGCAGTAAAGAGGATTTTTAGATATCTCAAAGGAAAAAGAGAGTTTGGATTATTGTATCAAAAAGGAAAGTATCTATCACTTATTACCCACACATATGTAGATTGGGTAGGTTTCATTGATGACCGACGAAGCACCAGTGGAACAATGTTCTACTTAGGTGAGTGTTTAGTAACTTGGCTAAGCAAGAAACAATCATCAGTATCTTTATCTATAGTAGAAGAAGAGTATATTGCATCATCATGATGTTGTCCTCAGGTTCTATGGATGAAACAAACTTTGATAGATATACATGTTGAGTATGATGATCCCATTGAAATCTATTGTGATAATACAAATGCCACCAGTATATCAAAGAACCCGGTGATGCACTCCAAGAAGAAGAACATTCCAATAAAGTATCACTTTCTACAAGAACAAGATGAAGAGAAGAAAATCATAGTTGAATATGTGGGCACAAAAGAACAAGTGGGATACATCTTTACAAAACCGCTTCCTAGGGAAGCATTTGAGTATTTTCTCCAGAGACTCAAAGTAATTTCTACTCCAAAATGAATGTTTTTGAATGCTTATCTTATATGTCTTAGATTTACATGAGGAAGAACCATAAAGAGGAAAATTCATGTTGGGGAATCAGTTTCAGGAATATTTCAGTTGGGCGGAGTATCCCCAAGGAAAGTTCATTTAGGGGAGACCACCCCGGATGGAAAGATATATTTTCCATTGATGACAAAGGGGTAGAGATTTATCAGATGCGGGATAGAAATTTTTTGAGAGAGAGAACAAAGGCATGTAGACAAGGGGACCATCCTAAGGAGAGTTCAATCAGGGGGAGAAAACCCAAAGGGAGATACCCTTTATCATTGATTTCAAAGGGGGAGAGATAGAAACATTGATGAGGAGTATAAGCATCAATGTTATCATGACTAAGTGTTTCCATCAATGTTGGTGTTGCCATCAATGCCAAAGGGGGATACAATCAGACAGTTGGCTTAGGTTGATGGGAAATTGGTATCGATTTTTGGTTGTCATTGATGTCAACCATTGGAGAGTGATATTGTAGATTGATGTAAACCCTTAGTGATTGATGTCAACCCTTGGAGAAATTCTGGTAGTGAATTCTAGTAGCACAAAGGTTTGGGTAATGGACCCAAGTTTGTTTGATGTATAATGGTATGATTTTTAATTTATTTTAAGGTACGACTATTATTTATGGGTAGTACATGCCATGCCATTTTTGGTGGTATGTGGAACATCACATAACTCCTCACAGTTATATAGTTATGGCCATGTGAATTTAGAGAACCTAGGATTGGGTAATGGACCCAAGTTTGCTTGATTGATAATGGTATCGGTTTTGATATATTTCCAGGTAAGAATATTCTATATGGATAGTACATGTAATTCCAATTCCGGTGGTATGTGAAATGTCACATAACTCTTCACGGTTATAGAGTTATGTCCATATGAAGTTTGAGAACCCTCATGAGTCATTTAGAAGCCCCAAAAGGTCAAAGTGGTTTAAGAGATTTTAGAAGGTAAATAATAAAGTGAAGTGATGAGTGTACTATAAGTCAAAGTGAATAACAAAATCAATTATTTAAATAATAAAGTGAATGGAGAAATTACTAAGTGGTCAAGTGGTTAGAAGTGGGTTAACACTAAAATAAGGAAAGTGGGCTAGGATGGTTAAAATGTAACCCCTTGAGGAACCTACATGAAAGTATAAGTAAGAGGCAAGGCTCTCTCATTTTAATCACACTTGAGAATATTGAATATATACAAGTGAATGAAGTAACCAAATGATATCTAAGACAAATTTCAGAGGGAAGGTGAAGTAAAGAAGGACGAAATTCAAGGGAGGATAAATTATTTTGATGATTCTTTCTAAGGTATATTATTTACAGGTCATCTCACCATTTTCACAATAAATGTTTTTATAGAATGATTCAGACCGTGNGAGGTCGGTGAGGAAACATATCAAAGTAGTTGTGGTACAAATTTCATCTTTTTGTTCATTGTTTTTTTGGAGTTACACTACGTGGAAAATAAGGTTTGTGGTTAGTCCTGAAACTAGTCTAAAACAGGTGTCTCGGGTAAACACGTCATAAATTCTTCATAACAGATCCAAATTAAGTAAGACCAAATGTTTTGGTTATAGTACAGTCTGTAGTATTCTGTGTACAATTTTCATATCCATACAACAAATATTTTTTGTGGGGCACGCTCTACAAGTTCACTCTCTAGAATGAGCCATAATTCAACAAGGTATACCATTTTTTTTGTAACTCCTTTTCTGAGAGGTTACAAGTTGTGATATCTGGAGGAATTGTATAAAACATACTGAAGAAAATTGTGTACAATTTTTATATATTTATTCATTACAGGTACATAATTATGATTATTTCAAATTAGGGTTGTTGACTAATCCAAAATTAGTCATGTGAGACTAAAGTAAAGCTTGATGAAAACACTAGTCTCTTGTTGTTAAAGTTAAGGAAGGTTTGCAGATATGTGATCTTGTACACCAGGTCTATTACAGAGTTACAAATCAGATTTGGATGATGAAATTGATGAGGGATTTTGGTTAAGGTACATGTTTGGTACATGGTTGATACAAGTAGTTGATGAGTTGGCACACACATGAGGTGTATAGTTGATGATGTTGATACATCTTGATGAGTCATAGTTGATGAGTAGTTGATACATGAATGGTAAATACTTGGTACATGGTTGGAGGCACTTGTTAGCAGTATTGTTGACATATGGTTTATGGATGATATAACACACTTGTATTGTTATATTATTAGAAGAACATATTGATCTTGGTGATGATTATGAGTTGTTGTGATATGCTTAGTTGATGAACATATTTGAGATTTCTCTTGGTGATTGATCTTGGTGAGTAAATCTGATTTGGTTGATAAGATTGATGATAAAAGTTGTCGTGATAGGTTGTTTGGACATGTTGTTGTTACATGTTATTTGTACAGGTTTGGTGCATGGTTGATGCAATTGTTTATGTTACAGGTTGAGGTACAGATTAGTGCTTGGTTGATGCAGTTGTTTATGGTACAGGTTGATTACATGTTGTTTGGTACAGGTGGGTGCATGGTTCATGCACTTGTTTATGGTACAGGTTGATTACAGGTTGAGGTACATGTTGATCCATGGTTCAGGTTATTGGTACATGTTGTTTGGTATAGTTTGATTGGTACATGTTTACAACAATATATCTCATAGTGATAGTGTGACAATGGTTCCATCATTCTACATATACGTTAGGGCGGTTTGATGGTGCAAGGACATGTGGTTGTATCCACCTTGTAGCTGGAGAACATAGGGGGTTGTAGCCTCCTTTTGGTTGTAGCCAAAGAATTGGGGAGTTGGAGCATCCTCCAGGTTGTATCCTGAGAAACTAGGGGATTGGAGCCTCCTTCCAGTTGCATCTAGAAAACAAATGAATTTGGTGCTTCAAATGAATGTAATTATTAAAGACATATAAGAAAAAACATTATGTGGTTTTCTTCCACTTTAGGTTTCCATGTAAAACACTGGTGTACTATGTATGTGTGTGATTTCTCATTTGTTCATTGTTTATTTACTCTGCAACTATTGGATGATAATGCTACATTGATATAACACATGAATTTTATGGTGAAAAGTGATTCAATTTCTCTATTATTGATTCACCCCCCCTCTCAGTAATCCAACATGGGTTCCATTCGTTTTCATTGTATCTTGTTCTCCAAATGAACATAACTACTGAGAGTCGTATTTTGTGAGAATAACAGAGGATTGGATATTTTTTAGCATCCATAAAGGCCACAGTGTCAAAGGAAACACCACAAAGAGTCCTTATTTATTTGTACTTTCATTTGAAGAAAAGAGAGCAGAGGGGTCTCACCTTCTGGTTGGGTTTTTTCCCATATTTAGGCTTCCAAGGTTATATCTTGTGTTTGTTTGTGTACCGGTTTTTTACTTATTTTTTATGATTACTAGATTTTTTTTGTTCCACATATCCTTAGTTTTGAGTTAGTTACACCTCAATTAGACTAGTGAAGTGGGGTATTGCATGGAAACTGTTGTTCCTGAGTTTATACTTTAAGGCTCTAAAGTATACCGTCAAGGCATCTAAAAAGATAGAGGAAGTTGAGGATAGAAAAATCAATGATTAAAAGGTGAGGGATATAATTGGTTTCTCTATTGTCTATGTCGAAATTCCCAGTTTTCCTGAATGTTGATCTCTCTCTCAATTGTTGCCCATGAACGTTCTAACTCAATCCGGTTATGTGTTGTTTGTAAGATAGTGTTAAATAGATTTAGAGCGATGTTGGTTTGATCCAATAGACCGGGTTTGATGTTAGGCTGCCTTGAAACTGGTACTCTCATGAAGGATAAAAGGTAAAGAAGATACAATTCTGTGTTTTCTTTTTAGGCTTCGTTATATCTATTTCACAATGTAAAGAGAAAGATTTTAAAACACGAATTAATAGGATGACTAAATTAAAGGTTGTTTCTTGTATCTGAGTTAAATTTAAAGGAAAGGAAACATGAATGATATGAGGGAAAACATAAAGCTATTAAAAAGGTGAGGCATCGATTTAAGAGGAATCTCACGTTGTAACAGAAGACTATGAAACAAGAAAAATATTAATGAAGCATATGATATTGAAATCTAAACATTCAAAGGTCTTGTATCTACTGATAACCGATACAGAGGAAAAATTCTAGATGATTTAAATAACAAGAATAATAATTTCCACAATAGAGGTTTCACTAAATTGTAGCCAAGCATTCATCAATTAGATATATGAAAGAAAGATGAAAAGACAAGGGAACACATAATTCAGACGCGAAAAAATCTGGAATCCTCAATCTTCATTTCTATTAATTCAGAGTTTCTTCAAAATTACTTCGTCAAAATGCACTTTTAGAGAAAGAAAAAATCCCTCTTTCAGTCTTCGCTCCTTGTATTTATACAAGGTCGTCAACACTTGATGGTTGGAAATATCCTACTTTTTAAGAGAAAAATAGTTACAAAAATAAAACCTTAACCATTGCATGATCAACTTTTGTTTGTCTATCATTTCAATAGTATAATCTTTCAAACGATACTTCATTGTTTAGTTGAAGTGTCTCCCTCCTTTGATTCTATTTATTCAATACATTTCTCAATAAAATGAACACAATTTCTAGGAGGCGTCGGAAGATCCTTAGTCTCAAATAGATAAAACTTTCTTTGTATATTTGGAAGCTGGTCTTCAAAACCTTTATCGACAAACCTAATCACTTGCAATCTTAAATTGGGATGTACCAGCCATCTGTCTATTTTTTTGGTGTCGATTTCCTTCAACTGTAAAATTTATGCCCGAATTTCCTTCAAGATCTCTTTCCAGTTCAACTGTTGTTTCACAATGTTTATCTACCCCAGTGGCTTAGAGAAATTATTTATTTCAATACCTAACACTTTCTTATCCAAAGAATCAAAGATTCTCTCACAGTCTTCTTTGATTTCTTTGACTATCTTCTTGTTTTCGGATATGTTTGTTTCCCATACCTTGAGCATGATGTCTCCTCTTATTTGTTCTGTGACAAAAATATTTAGATCTTTCACCATTTCTCAGTTTCCTAAACATGCAACTGCTTTCTAGAAGGTAATCCTTGCTGCTTTAGCCTCCTTTTCCAATAAAATAATATTATCAAGGGATTTTCTTAGCTCTTGAATGTAATTATGGATGATCTCTATTTTGGAGATTAATTTATGCTGCTAAGTTTCTATATTTGTATGTGCTTCCAACGAGAGGGTCTAGAAAGCCTTTAAGTCTACAACCTGACCTTCTGTCAAATTCAACATAGCCAGTATTTGTTTTACGAGCTCCTTTTGTTGAGTAACCTCTACCTGACTTGCTTGTATTCTCTGGTTCATTTCATCCAGGCTTGATTTGAGTGATTGAATTTATTTCCATTCAACAGCTCTCGCCTGCTCCAAGATTTTATTCACCTCTTCTCTAATGTTCTTCTCAGCATTCTTTAAGTGGTCTTGCAATTGAGCTATTATGTGGTTACTCTTCTTTATCCTTGTTCTCATGTTTTCCACAATAAAAAGGTTTGTTGTTGCCATGGCTCCCATGGAGCCTGCTACCTCTGTAGCAGAATCCTCTTCTTCCAAATTCTGGCCATCTACCAAGGCCCTATGCTTATTCACCATACCCCCCTCTCTCATATACATATCTTGTTTTAGGACATCCTTCCTCTTTTTGCTGAAAAAATAATCAGAAGGAGGGATCTCATCTCTGGAGATAGGGGTGAGATCACTAATATATATGGATCCCATCTGTGGGATTCCAAAGGTGGACTGTAAAGGGGTTAAGGAAGCTATGGGACTTCCTAGCTCTGTATATCTTGTTTCTCCTATGGCCTTAGGTATATTGACATCAACAACAGGTGATGAAGGGGGAGTGGACTTACTGGACTCGAGAGGTGTCTTGGACCTCCTCTCTGTTTCCATCTCCGGATTCACTATCTGTAAAACCTCTTCATTTTGTGAAGACCTTTCAGTCTCCTATGGGATTTCCTAAGGGTTGAATTTACCCTGTGTTTCTTGTCTGAATCCTGGAGGAGTATCCTCTTGTTCTCAAGGAAGGGTGATTACTTCTCCTTGTAGTACTTTGGGTAGACCAGTCTGTCTCTGCTTATGGAAGGTCTGAAAAATAGCTTGCAAGTCAGACACCAGTGTCTATACCCTCTCTAACACATCCTCATAGGTCCTAGTCCCTCTGAACATGTCATCACAAGGGGGTTGTTCATGTTCATAAGCCTTCATATTACAGTGGGCCATGTGTTTTCCCACTAACTGGTAAGGGTCATGCTTCCTATTTTAGAGGTCTACCAACTTGACCTCTTCCAACACTGTCGCTTCAAATTTGGAATGATCCAAATTGAGAAGTGAAAATTTTCCAATTTGAACGGGAAAGACCGACCAAGACTTATTTTGATCTATCTTTAGTTCTATCCCAATTCCACCTATCACTATTTGATGAGATACCTCCCTGCACACCAGTATGTCAGGGAGGAATTTTGGGAGTGCATGTGGAGGGATTGAACATCCGAAAACTCTGATGTAGGAGAAACTATCCTCTATAAACCGGTCAGCAAATTCCCTGAGGCTTCCTATGACCAACTCCGAAATGCGGGGAGGTGAACAGTCGTATAGCATCTGATGTAGTGGTATCACCATGAGATGAAAGATTTCATAGAATGATTCCTTGGCGTTTTCTTCCCAATGTTTAGAACGATATTCATGAATAGGTTCCGGGTAAGTCGGATTCCAACTCCACTTCATTAAAGGGAAAGGAGTTGTGAAGCATGTATAATCCATGACGTATGTAGACATATAAAAGGCTATTGATCGGCCTTTGTATTTTGCAGTCTGATATTCCATGACCTCCTTCACTATGTTATCGGACAAAATATTATCCCAATTGAAGCTGTAACCTTCTGTTGCCTCATGCACAAAAGAGGTACCCATTCTGCAGGGAAATGGGTAGGATTTTTCTTTCCGAAAAGTCTACACAACATCATCTCCACATAGACCACATACTCATTTAAAGAGGCTGTGGCGTAAACACCATGGGTGTCAGCCCTGAATTTTGCTTCGTTTCTCCTCCAGTGTTTGATTATGCCAGGATATGTTTAGTCTGACTCAAAAAATTCTTTCCATTGAAACTCACTCACGAAATATTTATTATAAATATACTTGGGATTGGGAGATAGTTTATACATTACTTGTATATGCTCCAGTCTAAAAGAGCCAATGATGACCCCTCGGCTATCCAGAATGCTTCTCATCTATACATATGTTGGCTCTAAGGCCCAACTGATCATGTCGTTATAAATCATGAGTCGTGGTCTTGTAGCTACTTTGTGAAGTTCAGACTTTGCTATGTCTCGAAGTTTGTTGTCAGCATCATGAGGGGAATTTCTAATTTCATGATCCAGATTTTCAAAAATTTGCCTCCAGTATTTTATGGAATCGATGGCATGCAGTATTGTGTCAGATACAACGTCTCTGTCTGGACTCGAGCTTTATGTAACTTTCTCTCTTTTCTTGGGTGCTTTCTTAGGTGCCATGATATTTGCACTTGACTAGAAACCTGTTTACAGAGAAAATGTGTATAAAACTGGATAAATGGGACTTGCTACAGATGTAAAGGATAAGAATGAAGTTAGAAACACATGACATTTATTAACCCTTAATTTATGTTATGACGAGTGTATTGATACAGGTGATGAAAAATTAATGCTTTAATGGAAATATATGCTTGGAGATATGCTTCTGCATCCAAAATATCTTCATTTATCCATTAATAATACTGCCATATATCGACGATTTCAAAACTGGAATTTCAAAAATCGTTGCCTTCCTTAATTCCCTAAATGAGAAAAGAAACTTAGTTATCACTAATCATGTTTTGAAAACATCTTAACCTTAATCTTAGACTTTGTTTAAAGAAATCGTGATTTCGCGTTTTAGAACTTCAAGGATCCTGTTGTCATGAGATATGTCATAGGCAAACCTCAGATCACGAAATTGCGATGGGATTAGTGAGGCGCTAATCATTCATATTAAAGCCTTAATTAATAAAGATTAGTGAATAATTATTTTTTACTTTTACTTTTCGAAAAATCGAGGATCGGAAGTTTGGAGGATGAGATTTCAAAAATGCTTTAGTAGAAAGAAACCCGAATTGTGAAAGATTAAGGGAAGGATGATTTTGTTTAGGATTTTAATTAATTACGTATTAAAGAGTGCTTTGTGGAAAGCGACGGAAAATGTAACATTTAATTCTTCCCCCCTTTTATTCTTTTTATTTTTATTTTTTAATACGTTAAATGACTTCGGGACTTCGGCATCGGGAAAATGGGATGGTTGAATATGATACCTCTAGAAGAAATGAATATTGAAACCCAAAAAGGAATGGAATATTATGAATCCCTTTTTTGGACTAAGGGCGGTTCCATGACTTAGGAAAAGATGAAGCTTCAGTTTTAAAGGCTACAAAATTTAAACTTTCTGTCAACATTAGGCTTCATCTATGGATCTCGTGTCCTTGTGGGATGAGAATATCATGTAGACCAAGTGCCTTCATTGGTTAATGGAGTCAATGATTTGGATCTGTGAGACATATTAGGAGGAAAACCAAACAAGATTAGGGTCTCAACGTTAATCTTGAAAAACTCTTCAAGAAACAAAAATTCTGACTATCTTGAGCCATCTTTTCAAAAAAATTCTTCTCCTGAAAGTGACCTCAAAAATCTGTAAGATAATCGAAACCAAATCAACCATTCTATCAGGTTTCACGTGATTCTGTTTTCATCAAGGTACATATTTGCGTTGTGTCCAGTAAGGAGATCCTAGAAACCTATGATGAAAATCCATCCAGAAAGAAGAGAAATTACCAGAGCATCTTGTAACTCATGTATAACAACTTTTATCATATATGAGGATATTTCTTCATTGCCAGCGAGCCTGTTCAGTACCCCGGTGAAGTTATCCGTCTTCCCACATTGAATTTCCTTTCACCACTTCACTGTTTCCAAGCATTTAAATGCTGAGATGAGGGCAATAAATATAATGAATTTCCTTTCTTCATCTCTTTGAACTAGATGGAGGCAATCAATATAATGAATTTCCTTTCACAATCTATCTGTATTCATTTTTATTTTTTTTTGAAGTGGGGGGAAATCAATCAGTATACCATAGACTCGGGAAGATATCTGTTTGAAACTACCTCTTTTTTTTTTCTTTTTTCTTTTTTTTTTCTTAACGACAAAATTCAAAAATTCAAAGATATCTTCTCACCTACCTACCTTCAAAAATCATGGGCTTCAAGGAAATTATTAAGGGAAACCTTTTGACATCTAGTACAGGGAATTTCCTTGAGCAAAACCAATCAGTTATTCCTATTAGGAAAACTAATAAGGTTAGGATTAACCTAGACATGTTTTTGATCCAGCTAAAGTGAAAGAACAAAAACACAACCTGCTCTCTTTTCTTGAAAGTTTGTTCGAGAGTTTTCACGACTAAAGCGAGACCCCTCTGTTGTTAGGAAACTTTATGATTATACCTCCATGGTCAGGCGTGAAAAGGCTTTACTGTGGTCAAGGGGAGGGAAATGGGGGTTTTAGAAAAACTGTTGTACATATGACTGTTCTCATATATTTTCTTAATTAGCATTATAACCTTTTCTTAAGTCCCCTTTTTATTACATCAAGAACTTCTTTGATTAAGTTTTTTTTTTTTCTTTTTAATTATTATTTCGACAAAAAATCAGTCGATGATTTATTCATTCGTACTTCTTAGGGCTTTTATCTCAAATTTTGAAATGGGATTTCATACCTTTATTATCTTTTATATTTCCAACCCAAATATTAGTCTTTCATTACCTTTTTCATTATGAGATACTTGATAGGAATACCTGCACATGTCACCTTTCAGTACCTCGAGTCAGTTGTCTCCTGAGAAATTTTCCCTGCAAATAACATAACATTATAATCACTAGGAAATGTCATGAAAGAAACCTCTATTTATTATATATATATATATATATATATATATATTTGAAATCTATACAAAAAGCATGAAAACAAATCGGTATGTACAATGAGGATTTAGAAACACATTATTGTATGAAGAGTTTAAGATGTTGCCCATTTACAGGGGCATTGAGATTGTCTCCATCTAGGTTTTCTAATAACCAATCATTTTTTCCTTCAAAGGACGAAATCCTGTATGGGCCAGACCATATCGGATCGAATTTGCCATGTTTTCTAGCGTCTTCTTTCTTGGCTTCCCATTTTAGGACTAAGTCACCAGGGAGGAATTATCTATCTTTATATTTCTGATTGAATAAGGCCTTCATTTTATACAGATATCTTTGTAACCTTTCATTTACTTTGGCCCTATTTTGCTAAACTTCGACCAACTGGTTTATCCTTCTGGTAACATCATTGGGTTCTTCATTTGAATCCTGCCAGAGTTTCATTACTGGAAGAGAAAGATTTATTGGTAAAATGACATCAATGCCATATACCATTTGGAAAGGGGATATCCCCATTTATCTTTTAGTACTTATTATGTTGGCCCATAGAGCATATTTTACATGGATATGCCATGCTTTCTTATTTTCATTCAAAACCTTTTTTATCACGGTAATCAGGCTTTTGTTGGATGATTCAACTAGACCATTACCTTATGGATAGTAAGATGTGGAGTGTCCTAGTACGATGTTATATTTTTGGAAAAAAATTATCATGGCCATTGAATTAAATGCTTGCGCGTTATCGGTGACTATTTTTCGAGGACAACCAAACCTGGATAAGATATTATCTTCCAAAAAATTGATTACTACCGAATCAGTTGCATTTCTTGTGGGGATAACTTCCACCCATTTAGTGAAATAATCAGTAGCAGTTAGGATCCATTTGTGTTGCGCACTAGAGTGTGGATGGATTTCTCCAATGAAATCAAGTCCCCATTTCTGAAACGAGGCTTCGATTTTAACTGGGATTAGGGGCAAAGATGGGACCTTTTGTTTGCCTGTGAACAACTGATAAGGGACACAATTTCAAACTTTAGTGTTGACTTCTGTGAACAATTTGGGCCAGTAGTATATGGCTCTTAAGATTTTATAAGTTGTTTCTCACCATGCATGATTTCCTCCACACACTCCGACATGGAATTCATCCATAACCCCTTCTGTTTCAACTTTGACTAAACACCTCAGTAGTCAACCCAAGGGGTCTTTCCAATACAATTTAGCATCTATGATACAGTATTTTACAACATGTAACTTTAGCATACTAGATTTAGACGGGGTTAAATCACTAGGACACCGAAGAGTAAGTAGGTAATGGATGATTTCGCGATACCAGGACAAAGTAGAAAACTTGTCTTGAATTTTGGTTGTGGGTGTAGTGACATCAAGCTCGTCTATTTCCAGAAATCCCTCATTTTCTTGCAGCTGATTTATCCCAAGTGATTTTAAATTCGATTCGGCAAGCAATTTGGCCAAAACTTGAACTTTTATAACTTTAGTTGGTTTGACTTCTAGGTCAAACTCCTGGATCTTAGCTAACCACCTGCCTCTTCTTACGTTGTTGTCTGGTTGCACCAGGATATATTTAATAGAGATAGAAGGTACATACACAATGATCTTTGAGTGAAACATGTAAGTTCTGAAAGCCTTGAGAGCTTTCACCATTGCATAGGCTTGTTTCTCCAATATATCATATTTCAACTCAGCATCTCTGAGAATTTTGCTAAAAAATGCAATAGGCTGCTCAAAGCTTTCCTCGTTTTTCTGTAATAATATATCCGTGATAGTATGTTCTTAAGCAAAAGAAAAAATCAAAAACTCTTTTGTGTAATCTGGAATTGCCAGGATCAGTGCTACGCTTATTAATTTCTTGATGTGTTGAAATGACGCTTTGGCTTTGCTGGTCCATCTCACCTCACTATCCTTTTTGAGCATATATGTTATCAATTTTACAATTTCAACAAAGTTAGGGATGAATCTCCTTAAGAAATTTATTTATCCTTAAAAAGACTGAATTTCTTTTACATTTCTAGGAAAATTTATAGTATCTATTGCCTCAGCCCTTTTGGATTGATTTTGATTCCATCTTTAGACACGATATGGCCCAAGAGTTTACCTTCTTGCATTGCAAAATGAGATTTCTTGGGATTGAGTGACAAACCAAATTTTTGGCATTTCTCAAAGGTTTGTTTAAGGTGCATTAGATGTTCTGTATCAGATTTGGAGAACATATTCAGGTCATCAATATAGATAACCACGAACTTATCTCTTTCACCCATGAAAGCGATATCCATGGCTTGCTGATTTTCCTAAAAAAGACTGAATTTCTTTTACATTTCTAGGAAAAATTATAGTATCTATTGCCTCAACCCTTTTTGGATCGATTTTGATTCCATATTTAGACAAGATATGGCCCAAGAGTTTACCTTCTTTCATTGCGAAATGAGATTTCTTGGGATTGAGTGACAAACCAAATTTTCAACATTTCTCAAAGGTTTGTTTAAGGTGCATTAGATGTTTTGTATCAGATTTGGAGAACATAGTCAAGTCATCAACATAGATAACCATGAACTTATCTCTTTCACCCACAAAAGAGATATCCATGGCTCACTAAAAATTTGCCCCTGCATTCATTAAACCAAAAGGTATTTTATCATACATGAAAGTACCCCAAGAGGTAGTGAAAGCAGTTTTTTCTTTATCGTTCTGATGCACTGCGATCTGATTGTAACCTAAAAAACCAAAAATCATATACATTTTGTTAGATCCAACTACTTTTTCTAAAACGTGATCCATCTTAGGTAATGGGTAATTGTATTTGAGTGATGATCGATTCAGGTTTCTGAAATCGACACACAGTTTGATTTCGCCATATTTCTTTCTCACTGGGTCTAAATTAGATACCCACTCAGAGTATCTTAGCAGAACTATGATTTTAGCATCCAAGAGTTTTTTGACCTCTTTTTCTATCATAGGTAGTAAGATAGGGTTAATCTATATGAGTTTCTGCCTAAAAGGTTTGACGCCTAGTTTTAATGGAATTTTATGTTCCATGATAGTTGTATCATAAGTTCTCAACTTGTCATAAGACCAGGAAAAAACATATTTGTATTTTTTAAGCAACACAACATATTTACTCTTGATTTCAGGAGACAGGTACCTAGACACTTTAACTAATCTAGGACTCTCTTCGGTACCTATATTGCAATCTTCGACCTCTTATGGCTGAGGCTGTAAGGTAGTCTTAAAAGGGATGTCATCATGATTAAAAATCCTTTCTAGGGGAATCAAGCCCTTGGGTATCTGATTATTTTTTAAAACAAGCATACGGTGACTAGCGATTTTATCTTGGAACTCTTAGGGGTCTTCCCCTTCTTGCATGATCCAAATAGGATCATTCTGGTTCTCTTGGTTAGCATGCGTTTCGGCGAACTCGTCTATTGTTTCTAAAAAAAATCAGAGTTGTTCATCATCCTCAAAGACTTGCCAATGTTGTATATTATTGGGTATGGAAGGCCTATGTCTCATTTGTATATGATATTTTAGTTTGAAAGAAGTGGGAGATGTGAAAGTCGAAGAAGCTTTGGCTAAATCATTCGCCTGTTGATTTTGTGCTCTCGAAATGAAGTGAATATTAACAGAGGAGAAAAAAATTTCGATTAGGTCCCAAAAAAAAATTCGATACGACCTTAATCTAGGATGTTTGGCTTGGTACTGTTGATTAACCTATTTCACAATCAACTCTGCATCACCAAAAGATTCCAAGTTTTTAATTTTCATTCTCTTAGCGACCTCTAACCCTAACACTAGAGCTGCGTACTCACATAAGTTATTAGTGTGGCCAATGTTCCACTGTAGCCTATAAGAGAAAGGGATAATGAATTGTTTATCACGTGCCACAAAAATTACTCTAGCCCCAGCTCCAAGATAAGACAAGGCACCGTCAAAATACATTTTCCAAACAACAGTGCTATATACATCATGTTCTATTTATTCTTTTTCTTTTTTATTTCCTGTACAACTTTCTTCTATACATGCATCAACATCATCATCTATAGATAATATACAATTACCTAAATCCTCATCAGCAATATATATAGGATAATTATTTGGGCTGAGAGGGTCAGTAACCGTAAATGCTAACCTAGTTTCTCTGTACAATCGTGTGAACTGTCCTCTGAAAACTGGAATTGTTGTGTACGTCATATCAAGTTGAAGAGAACCTCCAAGTTTAGCACCCCAGGACTAGGACAAGATCATGCCATACTTTGGGGGTATATCTACGACAACTACATCCATTAAAACATTTTTTGTAGGTACTTGTGCAAGGTTTACAACTAAATCGTTTATCATGCCTATACACTTGACTTTCCTCGAATCAAATGAATATAAATCTCCATAAGGCCTGGTGATTTCAAGGCCAAGTCTATCCATGATTGCTTTAGGCATCACATTGTGAGAGGCCCCAGAATCTAACATGCAGTTATGGAGCAAGTGATCGAAAATAGTCAAAGTGATGTAGAAAGGGGCAACAATGTCTCTGTCACCTTCGAAGTGTGGGACAAAAATTATGTTAGGCTTATCATCTTCTAAGTTTATAACATCAGCCTGACTTTCATTTTTCGAAAAAAATAATCATTTTAGCAATTTGTTTTCGGTATATCGGGTTATTGGCCAGTTCGACAAGGGGAATAGGGATTTTGATCCTATTGAATTCATTCTCTAGATTAAAGCTTCCAATGGTTTTGTCAATTTCCATGGTTTGAGTCTCTAGCCATTTCTTTTCATCTTTCCTTGGTTGAAGGGCCTTTGTTTCGGTAGCAGGGGTGTCTTGTTTCTGCATGCTTAAGGGTGGAATTTCCACTGTATTTGTTTTAATAGACTGTATGTTAGTGGTCTTAGTCCCTTCAGTCTGTGTTTCAGTGATTTTTGAAACCGCTTCATCAGTTTCAACCCTCGAAAGTATCTTTTTAACTGGAGCGGTTGTGGAAACCTTGTTTCTAGGTCTTAGGTTGTACTTCTGGTGGAGCTAGACTATTATACCATCTGCTATTCCCTGATAGGTCAAATATTTTGAAACACTGTTGTCCTTGTTACTCTCATTCCTATACTCTGTAGTCAAAGAATTTTTGCAATCGTGTCTTGTTATATAAGGTTGTAAGTAGTCATCGCCAAGATTGTTCATATCCTCCTCTAACTCCTCGAAATCCTCCAAGTCTTGTCCTCCTATAAATTTTTCGCTTTTAAAAGGGGTTTGTATTTTTTGATATTCACTCTTAATTTTTGTTTGGTGGTTTTGAAGATTAGGGTTCTTCGTGAACTCCTTTCTAGTGTAATGTTCATTCTTAACTTGATCTAGTTCCATTCTCAATATTTTGTTTGACAGTTCTTTGATGATTCTATCCATATCATCCATTTTGTCTTCTAAAGATCTTTCTGATCCAGAGGGTCCTCCTTGCTCCCTGTATCTCCTAATTTCTTTATTTCCAGTCTCAAATTTGGCTTTCAGTTTCCCTGATGCCATCATGTTAGATTCGATCTCCAAGGCATCATCTTGCATCTTGGTGAGATCTATTGATATTCTCTCCCTTAATAATAGGGTGAAGTCAAGGTCAAAAGCTCCAGCGAAAGTCACTTTCGCTGTAGGTTGTGAGGGTTTGACCTCGGTTGGGATATTATTGTACAATTTGTTGAATCATTGGGTAAACACAAGGACCGATTCAGAGTTTTTCTTTCGAAGAGTTCCAAATTCGGTTAGATAATAAATATGGTCTTTATGCTCATCCCACTGTCTGATAAAATCTTTTTCAAGTTCATCATATGATGGTATAGATCCATCCGCTAGGCCTCGAAACCAGGTTCTTACTTTCCCTTCAAAGGTTTGAAGCAAGTGTCTAGAGTAAACATATTCATGTTCCAATCCAAGAATGTCAGTGAATTGATCGAAAAAATTTATGTGTTTAGTTGTCGTTAAGTCACCCTCTCCCGTGAACTTGGGTAGGTTTTTCATGTAATTTTTCGGTAAATCATGGAGAGGGACCGGTAGAACCAGAGGGTCATGTCTTCCAGCAACCTTTGCAAATATCCGAAGAGGTCGTGCTTGGCTGCCTTCTCCTCCTCCCGGAATACTGGCAACAACACCTCCTACCCCACCTCCTCCAACCGCAACCATTATGGATTTAGCGGTTAAAGTTTGGGGGTTATAAGGAAAAGTTTCAAGAAACCGATTATCGAAGGGGAGGAAACTTGAGAAAGAACAGCTTGGGGAATGTGGATTGGTTCCTTCAAAACCACAGGGTGAGAATATAAGGGAGTCAAAAGAAGTTGAGTCAAGATATATAGGATAATTGTTTGAGTTTTGAGAGGTGGGAAATCGAACCTCGAGAAACAAGGGAGAATCAATCGCAACAGGAGGTGAGGTAGATATTCTTTTTCTATTGGTGTGGGAAACGACTGAGAGAGCTTCGTTCTTAAAAACGGGAAGAACCAAATCTGATTCAGGGGATGTAAATTTATCAGTGGAGTATTTCCCGTAAGGGGGTGGAACAATTGATTCACCATGTTTATATTCATAGTTATAATGTATAAATTTAAGTTGATAATTTTTATTTGTCGATGAGACAGTTTGTCGAAAGTATCTTCTTGATTTTAGAATTTTTTTTGGGTCAAAAAAAGGAGAAATCTGCTCGTCGTCTGGATTCTTCCTGGTGTTCTTCTGGTTAAGAGCTAGTTTAAACAATGTGCAGTCACCAAGTGAAAGATAAAGGTATCCTTAGAAGGTTTTCAAAATTTGTTCACTATCAAAGAAGGAAAGTGGCAATGTTGTTCTTCCCAGGGAAAAGCTTCGTTTCTCCGTTCCTCAGCAGCGGCGCCAAAAAGATGTTGTTCTTGAGTTTATACTTTAAGGCTATAAAGTATACCTCCAAGGAATCTCAAAATATAGAGGAAGTTGAGGACAAAAAAATCAATGATTAAAAGGTGAGGGCTATAATAGGTTTCTCAACTGTCTCTGTCGAAATTCTCAGTTTTCTTGAATGCTGATATCTCTCTCAATAGTTGCCCATGAACGTTCTAACTCAACCTGGTTATTTGTTTTTTGTAATATAGTGTTAAATATATTTAGAGCGATGCTGGTTTGATCCGATAGACTAGGTTTGATGTTAGTTTGCCTTGAAACTGGTACTTTCATGAAGGATAAAAGGTAAAGAAGTTACAATTTTGTGTTTTCTTTTTAGGCTTCGTTATCTCTATTTCACAATGTAAAGAGAAAGATTTAAAAAAATGAATTAATAGGATGACTAAATTAAAGGTCGTTTCTTGTATCTGAGTTAAATTTAAATGAAAGGAAACATGCATGATATGAGGGAAAACATAAAGCTATTAACAAGGTGAGGCATCAATTTAAAAGGAATCTCACATTGTAACAGAAGACTATGAAACAAGAAAAATATTAATGAAGCATATGACATTGAAATCTAAACATTTACAGGTCTTGTATCTGTTGATAACCGATACAGAGGAAAAAATGTAGATGATTTAAATAACAAGAATAATAATTTCCACAGTAGAGGTTTCATTAAATTGTAGCCAAGCATTCATGAATTAGATATATGAAAGAAAGATGAAAAGACAGGGAAACACATAACGCAGACGTGACAAAATCTGGAATCTTCAATCTGCATTTCTATTAATTCAGAGTTTCTTCAAAATTACTTCGTCAAAATGCACTTTTAGAGAAAGAAAAAAGCCCTCTTTCAGTCTTCACTCCGTGTATTTATACAAGGTCATCAACACTTGATGGTTGGCAATTTCCTACTTTTTAGGAGAAAAATAGTTACAAAACTGCAACCTTAACCATTGCATGATTAACTTTTGTTTGTCTATCATTTCAATAGTATAATCTTTCAAACGATACTTCATTTTTTAGTTGAAGTCTCGCCCTCCTTTGATGCTATACATTCAATACATTTCTCAAGAAAATGAACAAAATTTCTAGGAGGTGTCAGAAGATCCTTAGTCTCAAACAGATAAAACTTTCTTTGTATCTTTTGAAGCTGGTCTTCAAAACCTTTATTGGAAAACCTGATCACTTGCAATCTTAAATTGGGTTGTACCAACCATGTGTCTATTTGGTTGGCGTCAATTTCCTTCAACTGTGAAATTTCCGCCTGAATTTCCTTCAAGCCCTCTTTGCAGTTCAACTGTTGTTTCACAATGTTTATCTACCCTAGTGGCTCAGAGCAATCATTTTTTTCAATACCTAACTCTTGCTTATCCAAAGAATCAAATATTCCCTCACAGTCGTCTTTGATTTCTTTTACTAACTTCTTGTTTTCGGATATGTTTGTTTCCCATACGTTGAGCATGATGTCTCCTCTTATCTGTTTTGTGACAGAAAGATTCAGATCTTTCACCATTTCTCTGTTTCCTGAACATGCAACTGATTTTTGGAAGGTATTCATTGGTTCTTTATCCTCCTTTTCCAATAAAATAATATTATCAAGGGATTTTCTTACCTCTTCAAAGTAATTATGGATGATCTCTATTTTGGAGATTAATTTTTGCTGCTCGATTTCTATATTTGTATGTGCTTCCAGCTAGAGGGTCTGGAAAGCTTTCAATTCTACAACCTGGCCTTATGTCAAATTTAACTTAGCCTATAACTGTTTTACAGGCTCCTTTTGCTGAGTAACCTGTACCTGACTTGCTTGTATTCTCTGGTTCATTTCATCTAGGCTTGATTTGAGTGATTGAATTTCTTACCTTTCAACAACTCTGGCCTTCTCCAAGCTTTTATTCATCTCTTCTCTAATGTTATTCTCATCATTCTTTAACTGGTCTTGCAATTGAGCTATTATGTGGTTACTCTTCTTTATCCTTGTTCTCATGTTTTCCATAGTAAAAAGGTTTGTTGTTGCCATGGCTCCCATGGAGCCTGCTACCTCTGTAGCGAAATCCTCCTCTTCCAAATTCTGGACATCTACCAAGGCCCTATGCTTATTCACCATACCCCCCTCTCTCATATACATCTCTTGTTTTAGTACATCCTTCCTCTTTTTGCTGAAAAAATAATCAGAAGGAGGGATCTCATCTCTGGAGATAGGGGTGAGATCACTAACAGATATGGCTCCCATCTGTGGGAGTCCAAAGGTGGACTATAAAGGGGTTAAAGAAGCTATGGGACTTCCTATCTCTGTAGATCTTGTTTCACCTATGGCCTTAGGTATATTGACATCAACAACAGGTGATAAAGGGGGAGTGGACTTACTGGAATCGGGAGGTGTCTCGGACCTCCTCTCTGTTTCCGTCTCTAGATTCACTGTCTGTAAAACCTCTTAATTTTGTGAATACCTTCTAGTCTCCTATGGAATTTCCTCGGGGTTGACTTTACCCTGTGTTTCTTGTCCCAATCCTGGAGGAGTATCCTCTTGTTCCTGAGGAGGGGTTATTTCTTCTCCTTGCAATACTTTGGAAAGACCACTTGTTCTATGCTTCTGGAAGGTCTGAAAACTAGCTTGCAAGTCGAACGGTAGCATCTATACCCTCTCTAACATGTCCTCATAGGTCCTAGTCCCTTTGAACATGTCATCAGAAGGGGAATGCTCATGTTCATAAGCCTTCATATTACAGTGGTCCATGTGTCTTCCCACTAACTGGTAAGTGTCACGCTTCCTATGTTTGAGGTCTACCAACATGACCTCCTCCAGCATTGCCACTTCAACTTTGGAATGACCCAAGTTGAGAAGTGAAAATTTTCCAATTTGAACGAGAAAGATCGGCGAAGACTTCTTTTGAGATGTCTTTAGTTCTATCCCAATTCACCTATTACTATTTGATGAGCTACCTCCTTGCACACTAGTTTGTCAGGGAGGCATTTTGGCAGTGCATGTGGAGGGATTGAACATCTGAAAACTCTGACGTAGGAGAAATTCTCCTCCATAAACCAGTCAACAACTTCCTTGAGTCTTCTTATAACCAACTCTGAAATATGGGGAGGTGCACAGTCGTATAGCATATGATGTAGTGTTATCACCACAAAATGACAGATTCTATAGAATGAGTCCTTGTCATTTTCTTCCCAAAGTTTAGAATGATATTCATTAATAGGTTCCGAGTAAGTTAGATTCCAACTTAAATTCATTAAAGGGAAAGGAGTTGTAAAGAATATAGCATCCATGATGTACGAAGACATATAAAATGATACTTATCGGCCTTTGGATTTTGTAGTCTGATATTCCATGACCTCCTTCACTATGTTATCGAACAAAATCTTATCCCAATTGAAGCTGTAACCTTCTGCTACCTCGTGCAAATGAGGTACCCATTTTGTAGGGAAATGGGTAGGAGTTTTCTTTCTTAAAAGTCTACATAACATCATCACCAAATAGACCATATACTCATTTAAAGAGGTTGTGGAATAAACAACATGGGCGTCAGCCCTGAATTTTTCTTCGTTTATCCACTAGTCTTTGATTATGCTCGGATACGTTTGGTCTGACTCAAAACATTCTTTCCTTTGAGACTCACTCACAAAATCTTTATTATAAATATACTTGGAATCGGGAGACAGTTTATACATTACTTGTATATGCTCGGGTCTGAAAGAGCCAATGACGACCCCTCGGTTTTCCAGAATGCTTCTCGTCTATACATTTGTTCGCTCTAAGGCTGGACTGATCATGTCATTATAAGTCATGAGTTGCGGCCGTGTAGCTACTTTGTGAAGTTCAGGTTCTGCTATGTCTCGGAGTTTGTTGCCGGCATCATGAGGGGAACTCTTAATTTCATGATCCATATTTTTGAAAATTTGCCTCCAAGATTTTATGGAATCGATGGCATGTGGTATTGTGTCAGATACAACATATCCATCTGGACTCAAGCTTCCTGTAACTTCCTCGCTCTTATTGGGTGCTTTCTTAGGTGCCATGATATTTGCAATGGACCATAAACTTGTTTACAGAGAAAATGTGTATAAAACTAGATAAATGTGACTTGCTACAGATGTAAAGGATAGGAATGAAGTTCGAAACACAGGACTTTTATTAACCCTTAATTTATGTTATGACGAGCGTACTGATACAAGCAATGAAAAAATAATGCTTTAATGGAAAGATATGCCTAGAGATACACTTTCGCGTCAAAAATATCTTCATTTATTCATTATTAATACTGTCGTATATCGGCGATTTCAAAACTATAATTCTGAAAATCATTGCCTTCCTCAATTCCTAAAATGCGAAAAGTAGCTTAGTTATCACTAATCATGTTTTGAAAACAACTTAACCTTAATATTAGACTTTGTTTAAAGAAACCGTGATTTCGTATTTCAAAACTTCGAGGATCCTGTTGTCAAGAGATATTTCATAGGAAAACCCTAGATCGTGAAATTGCGATGGGATTAGTGAGGCGCTAACCATTCGTATTAAAGCCTTAATTAGTCAAGATTAGTGAATAATTATTTTTTACTTTCACTTTTTGGAAAATCGAGGGTCGGGAGTTCGAAGGATGAGAGTTCGAAAACACTTTAGTAGAAAGAAACCCAAATCACGAAAGATTAAGGGGAAGGTGATTGCGTTTAGGAGTTTAATTAATTACGGATTAAAGAGTGCTTTGTGGAAAGCGATGGAAAATGTAACATTTAATTCTTCCCCCGTTTCATTTTTTTTTTTTTTTTTAATACGTTAAATGCCTTCGGGATTTCGGCACCAGGAAAATGGGATGGTTGAATATCATACATCGATAAGAACTGAATCTCGAAACCCGAAAAGGAACGGAATATTCTGACTACTTTTTTGGTCTAAGGGCAGCTCCATGACTTAGGAAAAGATGAAGCTTCAGTTTTAAAGGGTAGAAAAATTTAAACTTCGTGTCAACATAAACCTTAGTATTATCACCAAGTGTTTTCATGCATACCTCAATATCATCACCATGAGGAAACACATACCTTGGGATCAACACCATCAAGGACTATGTGGAAGTTCACTTATGACCCCATGGCCAGTTAACGAGGACTAGGTGGAAGTTCACTCAAGTGCCTATCATTGACTGTCTAGATCTTTTTATATCACTACTATGATGAATTCACTAATCCATGTAGATTATATAATTTTTATTTTACCATTTTACTCAACAATTAATACAATTCATTCTTTCATTCTACTCTCTTCTCTTCTCTCTCAAAATATTATGTGTTCATTTTCTACTAGCTATGTTCATTATGAAAACTTCACATGGTAATAGAGCCTTTATTTATAGGAGAAAGAAAAAAATATTTTATATTTGTAGCTACAAGAGGAAGATATAATAAAAAAATATGGATTACTTGTTGATAATAATTCTCACGCCTCATAACTACTTCAACTAGAAGCTAGAAATTCTACATCAACTAAGATGTAGAGGCTTGTATCGTATTACTATGGAGACATAGATTGATCCAATTTTTGTTGTCGAGAATGGATGGTATCTAACCACATCTATGATTCTTACAGTCTCCTCTATGTTTCTATGTCCCTCGAGCTTCTATTTCACATTTAATATTATACAAGACCAATGATATTTGGACAAAGTTGGAGGATCTCTTTGGAAAACAAGACAAAATGAGATGCCATATGCTCAAGTTAGAGTTAAATTCCTTATATTTGAGGAATTTTGATAACATCAAGGACTCTTTTATGAATTTCAAGTCCCTCCTTCATCTGAATGGATTTGGTGTTGATAAATCAACTCAAGAATCCTATTTTATCCTTTCTATTCTAGAAAAATTTGGTTGATATTATGTTATTTTCATCTCATCTTTCCATACAAATATACTCACGTCGGGATCTAACTGGGAAATACCGACATTATATCAGTTTATTGAATCTCACACGCATGAGAAAGACAAGATCATAAAGACGTGGATAATTAAGGGATCAAATGTGCATGCAGTTGTTGTGCATGAGAGTAGGAACACATCCAATCCGAAGACCAAGAAAAAATGCAAGGGAAGGTGCATGAAGAGCCAAAGAGGGAAGGGTAGTCCAAACCCTTCGATGATTCCTCAGGATCCAAAGGTGGGAAAAGAAAGAATGGGAATACCAAATGTGTTACTTCAGCCATGGTTGTCATCCTGAGTTTTCATGCATGAATACACATATTGATCAGATGATGAAGATTATTGAGAAGAATAACCTCAGGGATTACATTCCCGAAGCTTCGAAGAAGAAGATGGAAGAGAAATAAAAATGAGGTAACTCCCATGCCTTTATTTTCATTAACTCTTTTCTTGATGCATGTATCTTAGATTTAGTTTCATCCCACCATATCACATCACTAAAGAATTTTTTATCTTCTATTTTGTCATGCACGGATTCTCCCATCCTCATGGGATATGTTACCCCAATTGAGGTCATTGGCCAAGGGAGAGTAGAACTCCATCAAAACATTTGTGATAACATCTTCCATGTTCCAAAAATCTCCATGAATATACTCCCTATTTATCAGATAATTCATTTCGGTACATGAAAAAGGGTGGAATTCACACCTGATTCCATAACCATCTCTGATATACATAATAAATCCATGATTGTTGTTGGTGAGGTAAACCACCAATCTCGTTGGTATACTTCCAATAAGTTCATTTGTAAATATGATTCTTCTTTACTATTGATGCATGTTTATGATACTAGTAGATAATGGTACGATATATTTGTTCATATAAACTTCAAATACACACATCAACTATGAAGATAAGATATGGTCACCGAATTTCCCAACATACACTTTTCCAAAGGAGTTTGTCAATGATGCATTCTTAACAAACATCCTCAAGAGAAATTTGAGAAAGGGAAGGACTAAAGGGACTCCTCTCCTTTGGAGCTCATCCAAAGTGATCTGATGGGACCCTTTCTTCATCCTTCCATCAACAAATAAAGGTATGTTCTTATATTTATTGATGACATCTCACAATACACTTGGGTCTAGTTTCTCCAATAAAATTTTGAGGTTTTTTAGAATATTAAAGAATTCAAAGGACATGAAGAGACTTAGTCCAAGAGAAATATAAAAATCCTCCACACAGACAATGAGGGAGAACATGTGAACCGATATCTCCAACATCTTTTTTTAGAAGAAAGTATACAACTGCAACACATAGTACCTTACACTCCGCAAATAAAAATGGAGTAGCCAAGTGGAAGAGCAGATCCCTTAAGGAGATGGACAATTCCATGTTGGATGCAATATCTCTACCTCCCAAGCTTTGGGTCGAGGAGCTTAACTATGCTAACAAAATTCAAAAAACATATCCTCATATATTTGTGAAGGACATAACTCCTTATAAGGCATGGAGCGACAACAAATCAGAATTCACCCTCTTATGAGTATTTGGATCATGTGCATGGTCCTCTGTGATGCAGGAGCATCATCTCATGTCATCCATCCAACCACATCAAGCACACACATTCAAAGTTGAAGAGAGGCGCAACCCTCATTTTTAATTTAAAAATGAATGTAATTAAATGTTTAAATCCGTTGAGCTAGGAAGCCGTGCTTTGCACAGGCATAGAAGTAAATAGGCCTTTAAATGTTTTTGTAAGGCTGATATCTAGATCCGATCTGTGGACTAGACAACCATTGATTGTAATTGAATAGGGTAGTTGAGGTTTGGGGCGAAGAGCTCGAAGAGCCCCCTCGGGTAAAAGATTAAGGGAGATCTTATTTGGTGAGAGTGAGCGCAAGAATAGTAGAGCGAGATAGGGAAGGAGCCGAGACCTTGTTATAGGCCGTGCTCAAGAACACTTTGTACAAAACAGG
>SNQJ01S0012458.1:297427-312709 GCA_010110895.2 Picea sitchensis
ATCAGGTCAGCAAGAATTTTCAGCAAGGAGCAGATAAGCAGAAGAGAAGCAACAACAACAGTAGCAGCGCAGAAGCAACAGGAACCACAAGGGAATGGAGCGAAGAGATAGCTCCAGACATTTGTTTGGGATCCAGGAGGATTTCCCCAGCTGAGAGGGGGAACTCATGAGCAGGAGCTCATGAATTTTGTAACTGAAGAGTATGATGCAGGAGCATCATCTCATGTCAGCCAGCCAGCTAGCTAGCCATGTCAAGCGCATGCATTCAAAGCTGAAGAGAGGTGAAACCCTCGTTTTTAATTTAAAATTGAATGTAATTAAATGTTTAAAGCTGTTGAGCTAGGAAGCCATGCTTTGCACAAGCATAGAAGTAAATAGGCCTTTAATTTTTTTTGTAAGGCTGAGATCTAGATCTGATCTGTGGACTAGACAACCATTGAATGTAATTGAATAAGGCAGTTGAGGTTTGGGGGGAAGAGCTCGTAGAGCCCCCTTAGGTAAAAGATCGAGGGAGATCTTATTTGATGAGAGCAAGTGCAATAATAGTAGAGTGAGATAGGGAAGGATCCGAGACCTTGTTACAGGCCGTGCTCAAGAACACTTTGTACAAAACAAGCATTTTCCATTTTGATACAAACCAACAATTTTTCCTGCATATTACTGTGTTATGTGTGGATGCTTTCATTGTGTTCATTTTATGTTGTAGATGCACGTTAGCCATTTGCAGGAGTTCTTGATTTTTAGGTTTGAGAAGATCTTTGAGGCTTCACACCAGGAGGGTGTGATAGAACGTTGCGGGTTTTGATAGTCGTGCACAGAGGGTGCATTTCTGAACTCTGCAGAGTCAGACAGAGACGTGCGAGGTGGGCACAGAAGCTTAAATAAACAACTCAGGAGAAATACCTATGAGGTTGCTGAACACCTTAGGAGGCAAGACTGTGGAGAAGAACACAATTGCAGACATAAACTCTTCTTGAGTTCTGTAAAGCTCTGCCAAGAGGGCATCGAGCCAGTGCAAGGAGTGCATAGAAGGAGGACTCGGTTGTGAGTTCATTAGAAGTCAGAATCACTAAGGATTCTGAGAACTCTTCCAAGTGGGCATTGAGCATATGCATAGAGATGCATTGAGAAGAACTCTGTTGTGAGTTCAGACAGAAGCCAAAATTACTAAGAATTCTCAGGGCTCTACCAAGTGGGCATTGAGCAGGTGTGCAGATAGACACAGGAGAAAATAACTCTTTGATTTCTGGAATTTGAAGAAGATTCCAATAAAAGGGACCTTCACAGGGTTACTGAATACCCTGAAAGACTCAACAAGAGGTTGCTTGAGAAGAAGAATAGCCAGGAGGGCATCACATCTTCCAGCAGGAGGAGAAAGGAGAAGGAACTTTTTCCTTAGGAATCTAGGAGAGAAGAGAAGCTCAGGACGAATAGCACCTTTGTGTGCATGTGAAGATTTTGCAGAGGCACAAAAGACGTAGAATCCCTTGAGGAGTCAAAGGAAAAGCTCAGGAGGGTTAGTGTTTTCAGCGTACAGAGCGTAACTGCAAGGAGTGCATAAGCCTCAGAACTCTTTGACAAGTTCAGAGTACCTAAAGCTCAGGAGGGGAAACATTTTCATATGCATGTAGGTGAGAACTCATGGTCGTGGAGCTCGTAGAAACTAGAAAAGGTCGAGGCCTTTGAGAATTCAAAATTCTCCCAAATCTGGGAAGAAAGTGCTAAAGCTCAACAGGAGGCACAACAACCGTCCGATCAGACTGTAAAAGAGACCTGGACCGTTGAAAGGTTTTCATGTCCAGGAGGTGGTGCAACAAAGGAGCACACAGGAGAAACGATCTGGACTGTTGGATCTTGATCCCAGTACCCACCAACCATTGGATCTGACATGGCTTGCGAGGGAGATAAACCCTCATACAGTAGAGCAGAGGAGACGAAAGTCCCGAAACAGGCATGGTTATTGGGATATCGGCGTTTGGGATATCGGAGGTCGAGAGGTCGAGAGGTCGGGACAATCGATAGAAAAAGTCCCAAAATAGCGAGAGGGAATCTGAGTCGTTCGTCTGGGAGAGGACACGTGTCGTGCGATCATCCGCTTCAGAGATCTGAGCACCGGGATATCAAGGAGTAAGGGATAGTGTCATCGGGGAATCGCAAGTTGCGAAATCCTGAGATTTGATCAGGGTTGTTGGTCTAGTAGATGATCAAAATCGTTTATTGTGATTAAGGCGGAAATTTTCGGGGCCAGCTGACGTCACATCGGAGTTTCGGGAAATCGGAAATTTGGGGGTTCCAAGGATGAGATCCCAAAGGCGTTGTGGAACCAGAAGTCCCGAAGGTGAGAAAAGGTGAAAAGCCTGGGAGAAAAAGAATTTTGGGAAATCAGGATTCGGAGGATCGGGAGTCCTGAGGATAGGAGATCGAAAATCTCCAGGATAAAAACCCCGAAACAGATATGATTCGTCCATCAGTTGGGACACGTGGATAAATCCCGAAGGACGTAAGGCTGTGGTCATATGGGATATGGTCACATGGACTAGGAGATAGACTAGGGAGCTAAGTGTTGTTAAAGCGTTTTAGCATATCGGAAAATCGGTGATCGGGTGGTCAAGAGGACAAAGGATTCCTGTCATCGGGGATTAGGAAACCCCGAAGCCCAAAATTGCATTTCCTATTGAGGAAAGGGCAGCGGTCGTGTTCAGAGGCCGTGAGGATTGGAAAGACCTGTGGATCAATTTTAACAGAGATTCCAGCAAGGAATCAAGAGAGCTTCTTCAACTCACGAATTAGATAGAACGATCCTGTAAGAGGACGTGCTGGGACCGCATCACTCTGTATCCTCTGAAAAGAGGAAATCATTATATACAAAGAGTATCGTATACATGTTCATGGGATATCTAGATGATGTTAAGGGTTACAGGTTCCTTGATCCCTCTACAAATAGAATCATCATTCAACACAATGTTCAGTTTGACGAGAGTACCTTGCATGCACAATTACAGCCACATGTAGAGACCTGGGTACCACTTCCCCCACCATACATCAGTGATGATGATTCCACTCACTAAAATCATGGATTAGATTTCAGTTTCGAATATTATTTGGAAGATGATAAGAATTTTGATGATCGACAAAAAGATGTTGAGCCACCATAGATTCCCAAGTGGGCACATACAACCCTACAGGAAGAATGAGATCTTGTGGGGGATACATAAGATCATAGGAGAATGATGTCTCAGTTTGAGGATCCTCCTCATACACTCACAACTACCAAACAAGTGATCCCCATGAATTTTTATATGGTTCTAATTTCATACCTACATACATATGTGGACACTACAAGGAATCCCTTCTAGGAAGCCACCTTACAGGAGGAGTATAACTCTCTCCTAGAGAACCAAACTTGGGATTTGGTTATGCTTTCTTTAGATAAGAATATTTTCAGATGCATATGGGTCTATAGAACCAATAAGGAAGCAAATGAACATGTGAGTAGGTATTAGGAAATACTGGTTTCCAAAGGTTTTCAACAGATCCACTGGATAGACTATGATGAGACCTTTTCTCCCATAGAAAAGATGGATTCCATCTAATTGGCACTTTCCATTGTAGAAAATAAGGGGTGGGAATTTCACCATATGGATGTGAAGCATGATTTTATTCATGAGGATATCTCAGAGGATATTTACATGGAGCAGTCATAGAGGCTCATTCAAAACACATCCTTAGTATTTCGATTGAAGAAGTCCCTCTATGGCCTCAAGCAGACACCTAGAGCATGGAATGAAAATATGGATGCCTACTTGCTCTCTCAATACTTTGTCAGATGAAAATTAGATTTGAACGTATACCTGTTGAGAACCTTAGATTCCTTGTTAATCCTATTTCTCTATTTTTATGACCTCCCGATTACAGGAAGTTCGACCTCAACAATTTCCACAGTCAAAGACATTCAACATGAAAAGTTATCTATGAAAAACATCGGTCCATTACACTATTTCCTTGGTCTTGTGATCATTCAAGATGCTTTACGAATCAATCTATCCCATAACAAGTATGCTTGGGATATCTTGGTTAGATTCCATATGAACAACTGTAAGTCGACAACCACACCCTTTCTGTATAAGGTCCATATTGAGGATGACAGGGATACACTAGTGGTGGAAAACACCTTGTATCGAAAACTTATGGGGAGCCTTCTATATCTCACCCACACCTGTCCATATATCTCATATGGAATAGGGGCAACATCTAGGTAAATGTAGGAGTGGGATGAACTACATTTGAAGGATTCAAAGCGCATCCTTAGAAATTTTCAGGGTACCATAGATTATGGGATCCAATATGCCACAATTTGTGCATTGAATATCATGGGATTCACTAATTCTGATTGGGCTAGCAATAACACAAATTGCAATTCCCATTCTGGGTACATTCTTAGTTTGGGTTTTGATCCCATCTATTAGTTGAGAAAACGAAGTCAACTATTTATCTGTTGTGAATATAGGCCAAGTACAGAGGAGCAATCAACGTCACTATTCAGGAACTTTGGATTTAGAACTTCTTCAGTGAGCTCGACATCTAGTTTTATCGTCCAATTATTATTTTTTGTGAATATCAAAGTAATCTCAAGTTTTATAGAGGCCCTGTGCAACAAAAGAGGACCAAACACATCAATATCCATACGCATTACATCAGAGAGTTGGTACATGACAGGATCATCAATTTGCAGTACTGTCCATCCATTGAATAGACTACAGACATATTGTTGATGTTTAGATCTATTAAGGTCCATAAAACAACCTCACAATGATATGAATCCCCCTATGTTTTTATATAGGTGGTACTCCTCTTTGGATAAAATATATATCTTGAATATCTTGAAATATCAAAATGAGAGAATGCTCAAAATCAAACTCCATGTCTTTGTTTCTTTCATTTATACATGGAATAGTTCTCGATAACCTAATCTGATCTTTATGTTCAACTAGTAAATTATTAACAATGAAAATATTAAGGGAAGGCTTCAATATCAGAATATATACATACGCATAACCATTTATTAAACCCTCTAAATCATATTCAAGTAGAGGATACATCCATATCTTCTCATAAGAAAAAGGATGAAATAATTTTGATCATCTCAAAGAACTTTAAATCACTTTTGCATTCATAACTTGAAAGAATATGATGGGAATATTTAAAAAGTCTCATACTCAAGGATCCCAAGATACAATAATTCATTAAAGTAAAACTCCAAAGTAGTCCTTTGTGGAGTTTCATTCATAAAATATATTCAACAATTGGAAACATCTCAGCAAACCAATTGACTAAATCTTTAGAAATAAAGCTTGTCATGAACAAAGAATAAATTCCCATGAATATAATAGAAAATCTTGTCTTACATCGAACAGTCACATATATGTATATAAATAATCCATGATCATATAAGAAAATTATTGGAACAATAAAAGAGAAACACTCAAGAATGTCAACCGTGTGCTCACTTCAGAAATACAAGCATAAAGCGATGAGAAAAATAGTGTAGAAGAAAAAGCAGAATGGAGAATATGGAGATCTTTATTTGTTGGTCAAAAGTTTGGTTGCATATTTATGGTTGGACCCTTTCTATTATGATATTTTTATCTGATAATGCAACCTTCTCTAACCCTTTGATCGAGCCTTCTCTTGCTTTTTAAAATATTATCTTCTAACTTCTTGATGTAGTTAGGGTTTTCTATCTTTCTTGGAATTTTTCATACGCTTTTCTTCTTGAAATATCCACTTTAATTCATTCCTCATTTAATCCTCATTAATGAATTTATATAATTTACATTTGTTCTTGGAATTGGGCCTTTTTTGTATTTAATAAACAAATATATATTTTTTTAAATAAACTTCATTTTTCAAAATGTTTAATTTGATGTCTTTTGAAAAAGAGTATTGTATTTTAATTTTCTTGGAATGGTATTCAATTTCTCAGCCATGAAAACCAATTTAGATGTAAATTTCATCATCTCATATTTTCAACAAGTCTTTATGAGCGATATTTCAATCTAGATATCGAGATATGAGCTCATGAAGTTGAGGTACCAAACAGATTTATCAGCACACCATAACAATACAACTGACTATTCTTTCCATTTTTTAGAATATTATTGCGAATTTCATCTCATGAAACCTTCTCCATCATCTTCCTCATCAAATTTCCTTTCCAATGAGGTATATATTTCTGAAAATTGACACTTGTATCTCAATATATAAGATCGAGAAGTCAGAGACTCAACCATCGTCCATTAATTTTTTGGATCATTCTTATAGTAGTGAGGAAGGAGAGTAGAGTGAAAGAGAAAAAAATGACTAATTATGGAATGAGAGTATGAGAGTAGAGTGTAAGAGGGGAAAATTACTAAGTATGGAATGAGAGTATGAGAGTAGAGTGGAAGAGGGTAGAATGAAAGAGGGAAAAATGGTTAAGTATGAAAAGGATAGTAAGGAATGGAAGGTATAAAAATGGCTAAGTATGCAAAGTGACGTAGATATGAGAGTAATGAGAAAAATGGGAATATGACTACGTATTGGATGAGAGTATGGAGAGAGGTGAATGGATAAGAGAGGAAAATGGTTAAGTGTGGAGATGGATGGAGATGGAAGGTGAGAGAAATGACTAAGTGAGGAGCGAACTTAGTCAAAAGTTCAAAAATGGAGAGGAAACATGCACCATACTTAGAAAAATTCTTTTTTTCCATTTTTCAAAGTTATTTTTGCAATCTCTTTGTTGGACTTCTGGACAAAATTATGAATATCTTGGGTATGTGAACTTAGATTTTGATTCCGCAAAATGCATAATGAAGATGATATTGAGGACTACACCATGATATGTTGAACATGCACAAATTATCCCTTCTAAATAATATATATATATATATATATTATTCCAAAGAGAAAAAAATATAGATGACTGATTTTTCAATCAACACATCTTCACCAAGAAATTTACTGAGAAGAAATTCCACCTTTGGTGCAATCATGTTGGAGTGAAGGACATAGTGGTTTAGAAACTTCCTTTCTTCATTAATTTTTTTTTGATTGATTGTCTTTGAGGGAGGGGGGATTTCCCATGATGTTTTCCCTCTTTCCTCTCTTTTTAGTGTTTCATTCTTAGATTCATTGTACAATGGGTACCTAAAAAGGCCTTGGTTGTTGGGACATATTCATCATGTACACTCTAGTAGTGTCCAGGTGGGGTGTTGGATATATTATACACTCACCTATTATCTATTTTCCTAGGTTGACTAGTCTATGTTGAGGGCACCCCTAGCTAGAGATGTTCTCCCCTAGATGAAGGTGCCACATCCTCTTCAATCTTGAGTCAGTTACACCTCAGTTAGAGTAGTGAAGTGGAGTCTTACAAGGAAACCTCGGTATTATCACCAAGCATTGTATGCATGCCTCGATATCATCACCATGAAGATGCACTTACCTTGGGATAATAAACAAGAAGGAGCCACACATCTGCATGCATGATTATATCCTCATTCCACTAGTGATTAGTAAGTTAATTGATGATGGCATGGCCAGTTAACTATGATGAGGTGGTAGTTCACTCTAGTTTCTATCAATGCGTGTCTAGATCTCTCTAGATCACTACTATGGAGACTTCACTAAGCCATGTAGAATATATCATGTATATTTTATCATAACTTAAACCATAAAAGATTAAACCTTGTTGTGTTATTATGGAAATGTATTTTTTATTCTTATAAAAATTATATAACACTAGAAACTTACAAATTATAAATCCTAGTGTCAAAGAATGTGAAAACAAATACAAAATATTATCATTTATGAGTTTCACTAAATGATGATATTAAGTTACGTAGACTTACCAATTAAACTTAAATGATTTTGAAATATGGAAAAAAATCTATTATCATTTATGAGTTTCACTAAATGATGATGATATTAGTAAGTTACATAGACTTGTACATTAAATAGGGATAATTTGTATATTTAGATAATTTATTCATTTAAATAATTTTTTCATTTAAAAAATCACCTTTAAATGTTTAAAAAATAGCTTGTTCATTAGGTTTTACTTCTTTGATCGTGTTTTATTTATTTATTTGTGATATATTTAATATATTAACATAAATCATAAAAGTGAAAAATAAGTTATGATATTATAGAAATATTCCATAGTTATATGGAAACCAATATATCTGAAACTTGTTTTTGGATATTTTGGGAGTTTGGGAATAAAAAATGTCCAATTGGTTGGGAACGTTTTTGGGAACTTCAGAGGTTTTTGGGAGTTTGAGAACACTTTTATAAAGTAGAGAGATTTAAATTGAAATTATTTTTTTATTTTTTTATTTTAATAAGTATCAATTTTCCATATTATTAAATCAAAATGTAAATATTTTTATTCTATTATTACAAACACATACTTTATTACAAATATTTGTATTATATTTGTTAAACATATTTTTATTATATTTATTCAAAATATCACTATAAAACAAATCCTAAACTACAGTTAAATATTATTTCAGCAATTATTTATATAACTTTTTTTTATAATACTCACTTTATAGTTGTGGATATGAAAACCTTTTAATGGATGTATGTTTCCCTTCAAGCCCACACTAAACTTGAAAGACAAATAAATCAATACCATGTCCATGACAAGCATTTTCTTCAGTTTGTTGTCGGCAAGTGTAACATCCCCAACCACCAATTGGGTTATGCTACTTAAAATATTTTGAAATTTCATACTAACTAAAACATAAAAATACTATGCAATGCAGAGTTTTATACATAATCATAACAAAAATATACATGCAGCATAAACATGAAAAAAAAAACATGAAAGCAAATGGATATTTATTATTGCAACACATGATTTAACACACAATTGACACTTATATTTGACCAAAGGACATCAAATGTGTGCATACCTTCCACGTTCCTCCTAGTCTTAAATCAAACTGCTCATAATTCTCAACAATGGTGTTACATAAAAGATATGAAATAATATTACTCAAGCATTTTTAGATCTTTCTTGGCTAAAGAAACATAGATGATAATATCACCCTATGTTTATAGCCTCAAAAATTGTTTCCTAATCCATATGTATTGGTTACAAGGGCTTATGTTGATTTTTTTATAAATAAAAGATTGTTGAAAAACTCAATATTTATGTAATTATCTGAATATAACAGATGCAAAAGTAAATGTAGAGACAAAAGAAAAAATACAAATTCAATAATTAACACAGATGAAAAAGAAATAAATCACTTATTTCATTCAAATTTATTAAAAGAATCCTTCTGTTTACAAAATTTGTTGAGGAATTTTGGACCAAAGTAAAAATTATATGTCCCCAATGATAACCATACAAAAGGACTTCTGACAGAAAGGAAAAAATTGAACTTTAAAAGCTAGATCAACTTGCCACAGATTGCTTCGCATTCAACTTTGGCCAATATCCTTTATCAGTCATGAAATTTAATTCACAAAAAAACAATTCTACGCAGACTATCAAAGATAGATCAACACCTCTAAAAATAAAGTGTCTGAATGATGTAATTCATCCTTGAATCTTGTTGTCTACAATAGGGACATGCTGCCATAAATGAGAATTAGGCTTCCAATGAATTAAAGAATGAATAAAAATTGAGCTATCTCAATAAAACTCAAAAGAAGACTTTAGCATGCTTTCTCCTTTATTCTCACTTGTTCCTCCTCTTTCTTCCTTTAAGAAATTAGAATTAGTTGAAGTAGTTAAACTACCTCTTTTAGTTAAGTTAACTAAAACTCAACTAAATTTTAGTTTAGGGGGGGAATTAATAAAATAATAATAAGGGTCTTTAATAAATAATAACTACTAGGTGTGACACCTTGTCACTCCATTTAGTTTATTAACAAACATAAACACAACTAGTTAATCAATCAAACACATCCCTCCTTATGGCTCCCATCATCACTCTCATAATTTTAAAAGTAATATCAATGATATTTGAAACCATATCCAGAAAATATAATATCCAAAATATCCAAAAATGTTGTCCAAAAACTTCAGCAGTCAATCGTTCTCAACAATCAATAAATAAAAACACTCAAAAACCATATTTGCCACTTTGGGAGGTAATTTTCCCTTTGTTGCTACTGTCTCCCTTTGATTTCTCTAAATTTTCCTTAGGCTATGTGGACACTTTAGGCCTGATCTCATTGATAACATGAGAGAAATCATATCTCAAGTGCATGTAGGATGAAAATAATTTGGCAGAGTCACTTGAGGGAGAGGAGGGGGCAACAACAACATTTACTTTATCAGGTGCATGGTGGGCTTCGGTTTTTAATCTCTTGTTGGTGTAGGAAGACTGTACTGGTGAGTGTGCAGGGGAATCTTAGAAATTTGGGTTAACCTATGGAGGAGGAGAAGGTAGAGACAAATTGGGCCATCCACGATGTTGGGAGACTGTCAGGTGGACAATCTCTTGCCATCTGTCATTTTTAGGGACTTCAAGTTGTAACGAGACATGAGGGGGAAATAGGATACCAAGGACATGTGGGGGTTGGAAAGGAGGCCTTTATAGACTATCTTGGACCACCCCTTGTCCAATCCAATTGAAAAACCCATCTTCGAATAGCTGGTTCAACTCTTGTGGATCTGCATCAAAATGTATCGAAAACCTTGGCCTTCTAGCGCGCTTGTTCCAATTTCATCTTCCCCTGTTATTTTTTCCATGGCTTCCTTTGTTGAAGAAGGGCATTCATGTATGCAGCGTTTATTAGCAACTAGTTTCTTCAACAAACCATACATGACATATTTTTAAATATGAAACAAATTTTGTCTCAACAACACATCAGTCTCATGCAATCCAATCCATAAAAATCATTTAATACTTGTCAATGAGTAGGGGGTGAATAAGGGTTCTGGGATATATGAGGGTTTCTATTGAGAAAAAAGTGGTAAAATGAAGGGTGGTAGATCATGATTACTGCTCAACAAATCATCAAATAATTAACTATGTTGTAATAACAAAACATATCAACTGTATCTCATCTTTATGCCATCCTTCAACTGCTATAATACAAAGTTTTCATTTAATTATAATTTAATTTTAAGAACAGGGAGTGAATAGTGAATTTGGGAATGTGAGGGGATTTGTAATGTGCTAAAAAGTGAGTGAATGGAAAGGATATAACTAATAATGTTCATAAAACAAATTAAATAATCAATAAACATAACTCTATACTAAAACCAATACAAAAAATACCAACACCATATAAAAAATTACTGTGTATCAAACTGTTCGTTGTTCTAGCATTTAAATTCCTCAAAAATTATCAATTTAGAACAGTTTGTGCATTCATACTCATAATCGAAACAAAATTCCATTCAATAGTCATGTTAAGAAAATGCTTGGTGTTTAATTTCCTTCTTTCCTTTTAAGAATTTAAAGAAAACACATAGAAACATTGCTACACCTCTGCATCACTATAAAAATAACATCCATTGTTTACCAATTCACGATTGGCCCAAATTAAAACATACACAAGTCATTTTCCAAATACGAACAGACTTCCAAACATGCTCGATTACCTACATTCTTCATCATATCAACCAATAAGATTTTGTAAAGAAACCACAATCAACATAAAACTCGAACCTCATCATTGTTGATGTAACCATTTCCAATATGCATGATGATTCAATAATATATGCAAAGTGAACATAACCAAATACACATAGTCACCATTTCCATAACTAGTTTTAACCCTGATCGGGGCCAACAAAACACACAATTGTTTCCAATTTGAAATTACGACCACGCTATAAGAACACAGTGAGTGAAAACATAACGCGAGGATAATATCCCTCGACTGTAAATTACTCGTTCCCAATCGTAATTATTCAACCAATTTAATCATAAAACAATGAGGTAAGGACTTGACCAAAATAATTTATAACCCCTCCAATTGATAAACCCATATTTAACAACCAAGAAGATGCCCTAAGGGAGAAGAACAATTGGATATTTAAAATCGAGCTATGTCACAACAAATACAAGGAGAAAATCACGAGTGTGCTCATTCAACAATAACACAGAGAACTGGAGGTCCTCAAAGACATATCAACCTCCGGAAAAAACCCTTTCGATACAGACACAGTAGTAAGACACATGGTCTCGTTATAACTCCCAGTCTGGGCAATGGAACAACAATTAGCCACAGAGGAAACAACGACGGGTAGGATAGGAAAAAAATAATGCACATAGTGCGTTTTAAGTTTGCAGAGGAGAGGTGAATGTCAACTGAACAATGACAGTTACCAAGAACACAAAAAGATATAACCTCTGCCTATTTTCTCAAGAGCTGAACCATTTCACAACAATACCAGTGAGGACGCCTAACACTGAGGCATAACATATATCATCTGGGAACCATATGGTATATATCAATGTTATGGACACCCTAAGACCAATTATTGACATACTTCGGTTCCAAGACAATGAGAATGAGCCCATGACCATAAATCTGGCATAAAAAAAACACATCAACCAAATAACAATCTGAATGCGACTGGATAAGGTTATACTCATGACTGTGAGGAAGCAATGGACAATAATGCACAGAGTGGAACCCTCCACCATTTAACACACAATGATAATACCACATTCACTTTAATATCCACAGAGATGCACCACGATTTTTATCGATAGAGCAACCAGTGAATGTACAACTCAACCAAAAAATAAATTCTTTTGCTTGCAATCCAAACAATTACACAGTCATTCTATAGAGAAAAATCACACATTTACATAATTGCAATTCTCAGGAAAACACAAAACCAAGCATTGATGAGCCATTTTTTGTTCATACACAAAGAACAATTCATGGATGGGGTGAAAAAGAACCATATATGTAACAGAGAGATTAAAAGGGCAAGTTGGCCGAGTGTTTTCTTCCCAAACCTGAAATGCAGAGTTTAACCACCAACAGACCAAAATTCATCAAAGAACAATACTAGGGTGACGACCAATGGGGGGAATATGGAGTGACGTGCATTTACTACACATCACTTCCATATCCTATCCTATTCAATTCTAAAGTACAAGACAACCAACATTCACCAATTCATTAAACCATGTAATCAATTTCCAAACCATTGAAATCTTCGGCGATATTCCTTGCCCAATGCACCACCCAAATTATTCACACATTAACCTTTGCCAAGATCTTATGCCATACCATATGTATTGCAATGTTCTATGCACCCAAAATAATCAAGTCAAAATCGAATAGCCACTAACCAACCATAGAATAGTTAGGACTAACACTAACATCTTTTTCCTTTCCATTTGCATATAATCCTTAATCCTTAACATAACTCAAACATAGATCCTTTCCTTTTAGGATTTTTTTTCATAAGTTTCTTTTCTTTGTTTTGATTATGTTATTACTAACATGTTTCTTGTGTGTATGTGGCCAGGTAGTAGATCACGATGATTTGTGACATGATTAAATCATAGAAGTTATAAATATATGCCATCATAACATAAAAATAATCCTTTGAATTGTATAAACATCCCATAAAATGCATCATCCACTTGTTACAATGTCAAAATGAAACCAATACTTCATTGTCAACCATATAGGATTGTATAAGCAGCGTCGAAACAACAACAAAGAATTTGTGATATGACTATCTTCGAGCCTCCAGTCTACAAGGGGGTCGCACCTACTACTATTATATTATTAGCATAGTTTAAATAATAGGGCTTTAGAAATACTTTGCGGGAGAAATTCCTCGTTGCGATTTTAATCATCAATAAGTCGACGACTCCACAGGGAAATATGTTTCCAACAAATTAAGAACTCAAAATGTATGATTTCGTAGACCAAGTAACATCAGATCAAGAAGATATAAATCAGAATGTTATGCCGCAAGGGGAAGTGAGCGGATTTAATGGAAAAATGACCGAGATTTTGGGAATAACTCATGGAAAGTGTTAAGTATGAGGAGGTTTATTACTGTAAGCATAATCATTCAACCAAAATTTTCTCTTGACTTCAAGGAGAAACTTTTTTTGGACTTGCTCTTTTGAATCTCCCAATTATCTCATAAAACAACAGTGAAAGAAGATAACAAATTCAATTATGCCTTCAGGGGGGACATCATAACAGTCGTGTAAGATTGATTGTTATTGATTAACAATACTTTGCAGGAGTATCGTTGTGGCAGAGATAATCCAACATTTTATTCTTAACAAAAAATGAAATCAAAAGAACAAAAACAATAAATGTCATAACAGAGATGAAACTGCAAAATTGAAAACTACAGAAAGAAAACTACTAAAATGAAAGCAGAATTGAAAAATATTGTAAAAGAAGAATGAAATAGAAGAAATAAAAACTACTAAAATGAAAGAAAAATTGAACTACTAAAATACAAAACAATCCAAACAACATTAAACTCTTCAATTTGGTTCCATGTAGTGTTTTAAGTGTGAACCGTTAGTGATGTAGGAAAACAATCGCTCTTGTAAATCTTTTAGAATGTAAGACTTTTCACCAAGGACAAAAGTGATCTTGAAAGGACCCAACAATAATTTTTGAAACTTTGAAACATCTGATCGTATTTTACAGTACACAGTTAAGTTATCAAGATAGATATGAATAATCTTGTCGATCATATATTTGAAACTGAATATTTTTTTTCCTAACCAACTAGAAACAATGTGTCTAGCTCCCTAGCTCCAAGAAATCTTTGTTGATTTCTTGGCCCCATTTGCCCAAAATTCCGAGCAACAAAATCCAACCTAGTATATGTCCAAAATATAAAAAAATACAAGTACTTTCCTCTTCCAAAACTTATGTCCTAATACTCTCCCCAAATGATTCCCCTTCCCAACAAGAAAGCCCTCTACCTAGGATTCTCACCACCTCCCCCTCCGAAAGCTTTCCTCCTAACATACAACCTCCACACTCCTTCCCTATGCCATCCACTTCATACAACCTCCACAATCCATCCCCATCCACTTCATTTAAACATTATCAAGTTCTACCCATTATTAAATACCATTCAATAGCACTACACCCACCAATCAATAAATGTATCTTAAAGTAAAAATAAATATATCTCATTATTTAAACAATATTATTTTTTATTAAATATCTATTTAAACAATATTAATTTTTACTAAATTCAAATAAATCAGAATTATTTGAGGCATTACATTTTTCCTCCTAGAGGATTAAATTCTTTCAAAA
>SNQJ01S0012458.1:323140-341569 GCA_010110895.2 Picea sitchensis
CAATATGAATATACATCAAAGAAGATGGATCAGAGACTAAAATTTACGTACGATTTCCAGGATCAAGGTAGGCTATGCTCACGAGAAATCCAGGTCCAATATGAGCAATAAATTTTCTCCACCCTGGCTTCTCCTTCTGTAATGTTTTGCTAACGAAAATAGTTAATAGGCAAGATAACCCACTTATCCCAGATTTTATGCACTTTACTTTACAATTCGAATGCACAAGCCAGCCTACTCAAAACCATGTCAAAACTTGCAATATGGAAGGTTAGCGAGCTCAGACGATATTGCATCAAACTCGAGCATAAGAGCTGAAATCGAATGACAAGAAAAAATATAGTGTCTTTTTAAGCTACTGGAGTATGTAACATTAATACTATGTTAGCGATTTGCATAATTTACCTCTTCCTGCTTCTTGACATTCCCCGATAAATCGAATTCATTGGAACTGGCCAATGGGGTTTTATCCGGTATTTCTAGTAGGTCGCTCGCCCTAAACTGTCCTGATCTCACTACTGATACATCAGCCATTGCTTTTCGGTGAGTGGTCTGCAACTGCCTAGAAAAGGTCAGTAATCTCACAGCAGAATTGCGAGGCGAATGAGATGGATACCTGGAACTGAACCTCACTCCATAATTTATAGACAGCCTCGCTAGGTTGGGTGTTCATGAGCTGAAGACTGAGCAATTAATTAGCCGATCTCGTCCCTACATTTGGCCCTACATGAGAGCAAGTGACAGACAACATGATTATTAGCTGACAACATTTCAGGCATTGAAAAAATCTCTGTTTAAAATATACATTAGTTGCTTGCTGCAATCTATTCAATTCTTAGACTTTTAAAATAACCCAGATCACGAATAATGCAAGTGTATAGAAGAGCTTACAACCGTCATCTCAAACTTGAGTAACGCCGCGAATCTATAAATTATGTTCGCTGGAGCTTGATTCACTCGCAGAGGACAAGTCATCGGGTTCATGAAAACTGCATTCCGACTGGGACATGCTAATTTTTTTGTGTGTGGAACGTCAACGCAGTGGTACTGCTCTATGCATTTAATTACGTTCTCGGAAGAAAAATATATAATAATAATGATTTGGTTTAGTTACATAATAAAATCATGTGTAAGCTTCGTTTACGGGATAAGAGATAAGAAGGATTTGATTAATTAACTATAAGGAGGTTTGTTCAAGATTATTTTTAATTTTTTTGCAATTTAATTTTAATAAAGGGATTAAATTATATTTAATTAAAATTTTGGGAAAAAAATAATTTAATAATAATGACTTAATTTAATTAAATATTAAATTGATGTATACGTTTTGATTATGAGATAAGGGATAGCAAAAATTGGATTGCTAAGTATTAAAGATAGCAAGGTAGAGAAAACATACAGAAAATTAATACTACCCCACACCTCCACCCCCATCTTATTCTTATAGAGAAAACATACACCCTCATAGAGGAAATATAATATATGTTTTCTCTATGTGGGTGAGGTGCAAGGTAGTATTAAAGAAAACATATATTATGTTTTCTCTAATACTAGCCCCCAAATATATGTTTTCTCTATGAGGGTGGGGTGGAGGTTGGTATTACAGAAAACATATATTATGTTTTAGTGGGGGGTAGTATTAGAAAAAACATAATAATATGTGTTTTCTCTATTAGGGGTGGCGGGGGTTAGTATTAGAGAAAACATAATAATGAGGTGCGGGTACTATTAGAAAACATATATTATGTTTTCTCTAGTACTACCACCCACCCTCATATATATAAGTGGGGGTAGTATTAGAGAAAACATAATATATTTTTTCTCTAATACTACCCCTCACCCCACCCTCATATATAAGTTTATTATGTTTTCTCTAATACTACCCCTCACCCCACCATCATATATAAGTTTTCTCTATTGCTCCTTATATACGAGGGTGAGGGTCCGGGTAGTATTAGAGAAAACATATATTGTTTTCTCTAATACTACCCTCCACCCCCACCCCCACCCCCATATATAATTTTTCTCTATTATTTCTCCACCCTCAGACAAAACTTGGTACAACAAGCAACAAGGTTCATATGCTTAGAATTGTTGGTGCTATTGTCAATCTTGCCTCAACTTATTCTAGATTGTATTAAGAAGAAAGATTTATATTGCTTTTGAGTGTGATTGAAAGTAAAAGATTTAATAATGACAAAATATTGTAAGGATAACAAAATAAAAGATGATTATATTAAAAGTTTATTACTAAATAAATTTATTTTTTTTAATAAAAAATTTATTGAAAATTATAATTTTATTTGATTGATGTGAATTTTAACCATTATGTTTAGAAATTTTAATATATTTTAAAATAAATTGAAATTTTCCAAATCAAAACAGTGATGTGAAATAAGTAATTTATTTTATTTTATTTTTTCATAATTTAATTTTATAATATTTTCCAAATCAAAACAGTGATGTGAAATAAGTAATTTATTTTATTTTATTTTTTCATAATTTAATTTTATAATAAATTTATTCGAACAATTTTATTTATTTATTTGAAAATTGATATATATTTTATTTTATTTTAAAATTTTATAAGAACATGATAATTAATTATTTAATAATTACATTCATTATCTTTTATTTTGAATTTATTAAGTGTATACATTATTCCATAGTAACTTAGGATTTCAGTCTTGTATTTTAACAATTAAATTTTCTTTATATTAAAAAATTTATCTTAAATTTAAGTTAATTTTATTAAAAAAATAGATAACTATTAAAAATATATTAATATAATACATATATTAAAAACAAATTGCAATTATTACATACAATTTTTTTTATATACAATTAATATAAAAAATTAAGATATTTTCATTACCATTAAATTTAAAAGTGATAAATAAAAAATTATTTTATATATAATTTATATTTTAAAATTTTAAAAAGTAAACATCTAAGATAAAAATAAAAATTTATGTGAAATTCAAATATGTTACTATTTTTCCTTTCAAAAGCAGAGGAAAAACAAATAATAAAACACTATTATAAATGGAAGCTTACAAAACAATTAATAAAGCACTATTATAAATGGAATCTTACTTTTAATAGTAATTGAATTGAAGTTGACAATTATGTTGTCTTGAATATTTATGCTCCAATTCATTTCCAAATTTTTATGTTACAACCCATTTCCAAAGATCTAGACATTCATTTATACACATATGTTTAAAACTCACATATGATAACGAGTGCGGCATTGGGTTTAAGAGGAAATAAATAAAGTTTATATAAGACTCCTCGTATTTTATATGGAATACAATTCCATAAATAATAAAATCTATATTTATTTTTGTAATAAAAGTGTAAATTAATTAATAATTATTATTTTTATTTTATAAAATTAAAATAAATGTTTATTTTAAAATTAAGTTATATTGTAAAATATTATAGTAATGATGATAATTATTATGGATTAATTGAACTTTAATTTATAAGATCTTTAAAAATTAATAAGTAATTAATTGTTTGTGTTTTATGATTAAAAAGATTGTGTAAATTTTATTTTTCTTTGGTTTTTATGATTTAAAACTTAAGACTTAAACATTAAGAAGATCATTCCTATTATAAATATTATAAATTTGAACTCTAATATATGTATAAGTAGGGAATTTTAAGAGAAAGTGTTTTTCATCTTTTACTTTCTTTGTAACATATCCAGCTACCCATCAAAAAATCACTTCAAAACTGATTTTGAATTCTGATAATAATTAATTTTAAATCTAAGCATGAAAAACTTGCATGCATGAATCAATATCTATGCTAAAGCATAAAATAAATCCATGTACAACAAATAACCAACAATGATGCACACATAAATACATCTTATAGATAAATAAATACACATCGGAATATGCATTATACATAAAACAAAGAGAGCACTTATCTTTGCAAGTAAACATTCATCAACGGGCTACAGACCAAGGACATTCCTCTCAACCATAGACATTGTTCTTCATTTACTCTCAATAGTAGGTCACCCCCGAGCCGGGGTTATGAATCCACAATGACAGGTCGTAGACCAAATCTAAAACACACAATAGTTGGCTAACTAGCTCTTAGGTTTCCCAACCACACAGTCATAATTTCTATCTCTCTTCCCCCTTCATCCTGCACAACCCAAAGAAATGAAAACATTTATCTTCCATGCATTCCCTCAGGTAGTTCCATTTCTCTCCAGGGCTCCAGTGCTACTGGTCAGGAAATCTCCCTACTGGAAACTCTAAAGATTCTCAGCTATGGATAGTTATTTTCGAACTTCCATCAATCTCATACACTCAGGCATTCATTCCCTCTTGGAATGATCAGTAATTTATTAAATCCATCTAACAATGGATCTCCTCTTCCAACCATTTATTTCCTTGCTCAAACCAAGAGCACACGAATTAACAAGAATGAGGCACCAAAAATGAAAGAGTGAGAAGGTTGTAAGAGTGAATGGAGAAGAACAATTGAACCCTGAAAATAACCCATAGTGGATGTTTATAATTACATGAAAACATAAACCACATGACCTTCCTCCCAAGAACCTCATGTAACTACTTTTCCCAATTAAAACCAATATGGGTAAATACAATATAGTAAAAAGACCCAGCCCCTTTAGCCCCCTCTCTCATGGAATCATAGCCCCATATCTCTTGTCTTTGTCCATCTTGCATCCAACAATGTTTTTGTTTTATTAATGTAGATGTAGAAGTATTTCATTTCCTAGGCACTTCGACCAGTTTTCAACTTTACCGGATCACTATATTAATGTCACATTTACATAATACATTATAGGTCATAGGGATTAAAACTAGAGGTGTTACATCCCCCTCCCGTTAGTTTGGCACTTCCTAGTGCACAACACCATTCCAATGTTATTAAAATTACAAATCTAGGCTCTCTGGTCATAATCCAAACACACAATCCAGCTAATTGATAATATACATAGGTACTATGGCCTAAAATAAAACATGCATACATAGTCATTCCAATGGAAAACATGTATAATGATCTTTGGAATTTATATTTATGGCAGCAGTTCGAACCATCAATCTCTCCTTCCCCGTCAAGGTGCAAAAACCAAAGAAATAAACCACTTTCTCTTCCATGCAATCTTTCAAGATGTTTCATTTCTCTCTCGGTCTCCAGTGCACTCAGCCAAGAAGTTTCAGAGTTGCGGCTCCAAGAACTCCAGTTGCAACAAGTCCATTGGACTTTCTTCATTCTATGCCTCCATCATTGAGCTCGATTTCCTTCTAGTTATGTTTTTCCTGATCTTCCAACTTCCATAGAGACCATATCATATGTATTATACACATACATTCATTATTATATATCATTATAACAATTTTCAATTATAAATGTCAAATCTATTTTATACATGAAAACAATTTTTTCCACGCATGAGCTTCCTCCTCATAATCCATTTGGCTCTTGCAGTTGTAGACATCAATGTTTATTATGAATTACATAAATTCCATACCCAATACAATTATCCTTCCAACTTTCTCAACGTTCAATCAACCAAACCAATTGTTAGCATATCATAACAATTTTTTATTTATTTCTCAAATGTGTTTATATAGAGGAAATAAAATTCCCAGGCATGCATATGTTTTACTCATAATTCTTGGCTCTTGTAGTAACAAGAATTGGTCTTACATATGGGCTTGTATACCTGCCACATCCAAGACCATTCTCCCTACAATTTCCTCAACCTTTCATTCAACCACACAGACTATTAGCATAACATAACAATTTGTAAGTATTAATTTCTGAAATATGTTTTATACAGGAAAGTAAAATTTTCCAGGCATGAATTTTATGCTCATAATGTTTATCTATGTAGTTGTATCTATTAGTGTTCCTTATGAGATTACATCCCTTCCATATCCAATACCATTCTACCTGCAATTTCCTCAATTTACACTCAGCCAAACAAATTGTTATTATCCCATGTACAAGATATATGTATTTTCATGGAAACAACTTAGAAACAATTCATAGAGTTATCTCAGAATTGTTTACAACTACAATTCAATCACTTCCATTAATCCAACTATTAACTGGAATGAACCCATAATTATCTACACATTTACTATCAACCAATATTTTATTTCTTCTATCTGTGAGTGTTTGTATCACTTCATTCCCTTGACATAGTTTTTTCTATAATTTATCATTATGTAACTTCTTTAACCTGCAACTTTTCTTGTTGCAATATCCAACAAATCCTAAAGTGTTTTCAACTTCATGAGTTATAAATACTCACATCAGTTCAACTATTAGAATAATCATTTCTATGTTATATAATATATACATGCATTCACCAAAATGCATTCAATATTTCTTGTAATACCACTTGTAACATTTTTAATAGCTCCAAAATATAATATTGGAATTGTAACAAAAAACAATCCTATCACCTTCAACTAGTATTCATATTAAATATAATGTAGTTATCCATCATTATGTATTTTCAGCACCACGATATTTTCATAATGCAAAATTAATCACTAAATAAAATAACAATCGATGTGACAATATCCATGGCCTCATTTACACAATGCATACATGCATTGGATACATAATACCACATAACTATGTCATGCATTCCACCATGATGACATGGAATATCTGGCCAATGTCTCAATGCATCATTCACAGTCTTCTCAATAATTCATTACTATTTGGATACCTTTCTCTTCAACCCATACACAACACAAGAAATATAATTCATAAGTGCTCTTTTGTGTCAGCAAAGAGGTTGAAGTACAAACATTAGCTATACAATAGAAGCCATTGAGAACTGACATAACACTATATCCCTTTCATATCCAACCATATCATGGTCTCACACATGACTATCTCTATGGCTATTCATTGTTATAGAAGGACTATGTCTCTTGAAAGAGTATGCATTCCAACATAAACAACATTTATATACTCTAGGCCTTTGGTCATTACATATCAATTTAAATATTGAAAACTTAACTGAGGGAATTCTTACCTCGATTCCCTTCAACATCTATGCATCAAAAGAAAGTAAATGCATACCTGCATGGTTGTTATCAACCTACTTATTTCTATCTAATCAATTGGTATTTGTAAAATCTTGAAATATTTATCTTCCATCCTTTCAATTACCATTCCTACCACCTTGATCGGTCTTCACATAGATGGAAGTCGTAATAAACAACAACAACATCCACATATTCAACCATTCTATATAATTTTTCGTGAATTCATAATCCATAATACATAATTAGTCATACTCAACTGCTATAACATCATTATTGCATGTATATAACAACAAACTATTAAAAGTCCTCAAGCATGCCATATGCATATCTAAGCATGTGTATATGGACAATGCACATATGTATGCACCAAGAATTCACTATCAACATGACTACTATTGCATATGCATTCTAACTTCATTGTACACATCATGCACGCTAGTGCATTTATGTTTCAATTCACTTATTTGTTTATTTATTTATTTTGTAGTTGTTTTTCCTTGAATTTGTTCATATCCTTGTTGACTTATGTGCTCTCACTTTTCTCATCTACACTATTTTTCAATGTACAAAAAACCTTCCATCCAAGTTTCACTTGGCCATTATGTAATCCAACCAATGTGTTCTATTTACAACAACCTATGTTAGGCAATCATATCCAAAATTTACCTTTATGAAACACTCCAAAACCTTGGAATGAAGTAACTCGGGACATTCCATCACTCTACTACAACATCATTCTTAAATCAAATACTATTACTATTAGTTGTGCATTATATTACTTCATTTAATATTTCCTTGTTAAACCATACCTTTCACACTTAATAACATCCCCAAAGGAATTATATTTTCATTTAGTGGCATTTTTCAAGTGTAAGACAATTCATTAATCTATCTCCAATTTCTTTGCATTGGTATCATACTTCCATTGTGAAATCTTATATCATAGGTGGATTTCTTTCTCTATGTACCTTTAGACAAGATATCTAATTCATAGCTAGAAATTACATCCCAAGAACTCATGTTCTTGGCACACATGGATGATCCACACATCACCTCTTAATCTCCTTGTTCTCTTCACATCAAGATTATAACTATATACACATTTCTACCTTCAAGGCTATGGACTCTTAATTTTCCTTTCTAAGACCATTAATGACATTATTCACCTTCTAGATTAATGTATTATGTGAGGATTTTTTCTTTTCTATTTGCAATTTATTCTTATTCTGTAGCAGCTAAATAATAATCCTTCTATTCTACTCTTCTCGAGTTTTTTATCCACTTTTCATTACTTTTCCTGTAGATCTTTATTGCCTCATCCAACTTTTGTAAGATATGTCATGCTTCCATGACTATGATATATGATCCTATTCTTGAATTGATCTCATTATACCTATACTTTTTCCAAATATGCAAGCAACGATTTTGTCACAATTATACATATTATAAAAAAAAATCCAATTAATGCTACAGGTCCTTTTTTCTACTCAATTAATGAATATTTATATCACATTCTCCAAATTATAATAGTTTCAGGTCATTCTCATCAGAATCATATTTCCAACAAATATACTCTTTCCCTGATATGATTTCAGAGCTAAACGTTATGGCTTCCTGAAAAAATCCACTTTCAGCCCATTTTTGCATTTTCTCCATTGGTGTAATTTTATTGAAATGCCAACTTCAATCAATTGTAGAAGAAAATATGTCAAGAACTAGAGAAAAATTTATATGAGGCATAGATAAAAAAAAATGACAAAAAATGCATGACAACTTTCATATTTGCAATATGATGTTTCAGTTAAAAACTGCAACAATCTGGAAATGACCATTTATCTCTTTTTCAATTCTTTTTCTAGACTTGCATTTTTGGCAAAATTGGCTATCTCTCAATTCGTGCACTTCTGGAAAATTTTCACTAAACCAAATTTGTTTGTCTTGATGAGTGTATAAAATGTCAAGTAATTAAAAAAAATTCAGTTTTGTGATCTGGGGTCACATTTTTTCCTTCGAAAATCTCAAAAATACCAAAAAAGTGGTCTGGAATAGTGGATTTTGGCCTTTTTCATCATCCCCATTCAAATCCCCTTAGGATTTATTCTTTTTTTTCTATGGGTTATTTATGTGTCTTCTTTTTGGACACTCTCAATGAATTTTAGCTTAATCTGGACCTCTATCAATGATATGGACCCGGATCTTTAAAAACCAATATTTCACAATTTATGACAAATCCAAGAAGAAATGAACAATTACCCTCTATGGAACTTTTGTAGATCTCATCTCTACGGAAGAAACCCATAATTTTCATCCAGACATGACTTAAGTTTCTCTAGTTATGGCCAAAATAAGAAAATGGCTCCAGAGTCCAGACTCTTTTTTTTGACACTATGGAGTAGTTTTTCCTACGGGGAAATATACACCATTCATCTTAAAACAGGAATAGATTTGGACCATCTGTCATATGTTACCATTCATAATGATAAATAATCGAGCTCAAAAGGGACTCTAAAAAGAGGGTATTGAAGAATATTCCCTTTTGATATCGTCGAAACTTTCCTTCGAAGTTTAGAAATTTAGGTAAGTTTCATCGCTCTGACTAGAAGGTATCGGAGAATCTTCCCTTTCGATACCTTATCACTCATAATTCAAAAGATAAAGTAATATTTTCCACTCCAATGAGAGGGTATCAAAGAATATTCTGTTTCGATACATTATCACTCAAAGTTCAAAAGATCAGGTAATCTTTGTCGCTCCGACCAGAGGGTATCGAAGAATATTCTCTTCTCGATATCATCAGAAATTTTCATTCGGAGTGAAAAATATTGGTGAAGTTTCACTACTCTGAAAAGGAGGGTATCAAATAATATTCATTTTTGATACCTTATCACTCAGAGTTCAAAATATTAGGTAATATTTGTCGCTCTGACTAGAGGGTATCGAAGAATATTCCCTTTCGATATCATTTCAACTCTCTTGAATGAGACCTTCTAAAAATTATTTCCTAAAAGAAAATGTCAACAAGATCTAATGGTTGAGAAAGATCCTGATTGATCTAACAACTCTCAATATTTTTGGATCCTGTCATCAGAGTGAACCTCATGTCAGACTCCAAAGTCCTCAGGACACTTCCTTCTCGAAGGCCTATCAAGAATTACTTTCTCGGATTTCTATTATTAAATATTGATTGTGGATCCTCACGCTTGAATTAATATGGGCCATCCATCTATGAAAATACATAGTCACCATGAAGCATGTGGGAATTCAACTTACAAAGCCAAATTCGACTCTGCAATTATAGATAGATGTCATAATCATTTCTTTAACTAATTTGAAGCACTAAAATTTGAAATATGCTAAAAATTTGGGTATTTCACTTATGTTCTTCTCCCCCCCCGAATTCATAACAAACAAATATGCAACAATGAATTTGAAAAATTTGCAAAATTTATGGCCCATACTAGTTCGATTTTGAACCAGAAGATCTGATACCAATCTATAACATACTTAGCCACCTAGAGGCTATCCATGCTACCTAAAAAATTCACTTCAAAAATGATTTCAAATTCTGATAATAATTAATGTTAAATTTAAGCTTGAAAGACTCACATGCATGAATCAATATCCATGATAAAGCATCAAATAAATAAATAGTGTTCCATGCACAACAAATAACCAACAAGCATGCACACATAAATACATCTCATAGATAATTAAATACACAACAGAATATGCATTATACATAAAACACATAGAGAACTTATATTTGCAAGTAAGCATTAATCAACTGGCTATAGACTAAGGACGTTCCTCCCAACCATAGACATTACCATTCATTTACTCTCAGCAACAGGTCACCCATGAGCCAAGGCTATGAATCCACAAGGAAGGGTCATAAGACAAATCTAAAACACACGATAGTTGGGTAACTAGATCTCAGTTTTCTCAACCACACAACAAACAACAAATCCTAATTTCCAGCTCTCTTCCCCCTTCAACCTGCATAACCCAAAGAAATGAACACCGGTCTTTGCCATGCATTCCCTTAGGTTATTCCATTTCTCTCCAGGGCTCCAATGCTACTGGTTAGGAAATATCCCTGCTAGAAACTCCAAGGATTCTCAGTTGTGGACAGTTCTTTCCAAAATTCCATCAATCTCATGCACTCATGCATCCATTCCCTCCTGGAATTATCAATAATGTATTACAACCATCTAGCAATGGCTCTCCTCTTCCAACCATTTTTTTCCATGCTCAGAACAAAAACACATAAATTAGCAAGAATGAGGCACCAAAAATGAAAGAGTGGGGTGTGAGAGTGAATGGAGAAGAATAAGTGAACCCCCAAAATAACCCACAAGGGATGTTTATAATTACATGAAAACAAGAACCACATGGCCTTCCTCCCAAGAAGCTCTTGTAACCATTTTTCCCAATTAAAACCAATATGGGTAAATAAAATATAATAAAAAGACTTTGCCCCTTTATCCCCCTCTCTCATGGAATCATAGCCCCCTATCTCTTTTCCTTGTCCATCTTGCATCCAACATTTTTTTTTTATTAATGTATATGTATAAGTATTAAATTTCCTAGGCACTATGCCCCCTTTTCAATTTTACCGGCTCTCTAGCCTAATTCCACAATTACATAATACATTTTAGTTCATAGGGATTAAAATCGGGGGTGTTACATTCTTACTACCACAAAGATTGTCATTATTTTTTCCATTGAAATTTTAAGTGTTAGCTAAGTTCTAGCTCACTATGAAGCTCATGAAAGTTTATTTTTATAATAGAAATGTTAATTCCCTTCTTTAAGTTATCCAAAAAGATAGCTTTAAACATCTAACCTCTTTATAGTATGTTAGCTTTCTCTGATTCTTTATTTCTTCACGATACCATAATTTATATTTAAATTTAATTTTGATACTACTTTTTATATTATTGATATTTGAAAAATGGTCCCCTCTTGAATCATTTAATGGTTTATCTACAAAAAAAAATCCATGTGTCATCCTCTCTTAAGAATAATGTAACTACCCCATCGTTACAACTACAAGCGAAGCAGAAGGTGCAATTTTCTTTTTTGTTTTTAGACAAGAAAGCAATGACGACACAATTAACCACACCTAAACGACGAACACATGCACACCAATCAGGCAATAGACAACTATGACTCCATGCACTGGCACAAGATCTACTGGGTGAAACATGCGTAAAACAACAAGGAGAAACGACTACACACCTGACACAACATGAACACGCCTACCAGCTAAGGGACAACACCCCCATCCTGACACAACAACATCGACGACCAACTAACTAGAACCTCGGTGGTGCGTAACCAAACACATGAAGGCGTTGCAACCAAAGCGGCAACAACAAACTTACAAGATAAACAAAACCCACAACAGGAAGTACAGACCCCAGCCAAGTTATCAATCGCATCTATTCGATAAGGCGTGCGATGATCCCCTCATCAGGAATAAGGTCATCCCCAGACGATAGGTGCGACGATAAACCTGGCGCTACATAACCTATCTAGACCAAGGACTCTAGATGAAACCAAATCGCTAGGAGACGAGCTACTGACAAGAGGACTACACCCACATCCCAAGCAACAGATTGACAAGACACAATGTGATGTCGTTCGATGGAAGTGCAAGCTAAAACACAACTTTGTCGACAACCCGACCATTCAACAAGTCCAAAATAGTCAATAATTACTGTGTATTTTAACAATAATTACAATCTAATTTAGCAAGACTAAATTACAAATTAGTCAATAATGTACAATATAATTTTTTTTTTGTTTGTTAATTTGTGTGGGACATGTTGGCTACGCGATTAACCTGTGGCTTGAGAAACCACGACTCAGGGGCATCTAAGCTGTCAAAATCACCCAGGGATCGCACCCGGCCTAAGCCACACCAACCCTTAACATGGTTGGATTTTTTGTCCCCGCAGGTTTCAAACCGATGACTTTAACAACACAGAGTGGCTTAACAACACACTCCGTCACCGACTGTCCTACACCTCAGGGACAATGTACAATATAATTTAACAAGTCTAAATTAATCAATATTAAAACTATAAACAATCCAAGTTAACCAGTCAATTTTATATTACAGTGTTAAGGTTGTTGATTTAGACTGGATTATTGTTCAAGCTATATCACTCTTGTTTCGAATAGTTTATCAATTGAATTTATCCAGAGACCGTAATGTTTTGAACATCGTAGTCCACCTTTTGTTCAACATGTGGATAAATTCAATTGATAAACTATTCGAAACAAGAGTGATATAGCTTGAACAATAACCACTATGATTGAGAGATAAAATCCTTCCTAAAAACTTTGCCTTCCGCAATACTTACCACTCAAACCATGATGACACTATTAACAACAAATTAAACGCTTATTTATAAACTAACATCAATATTCAAATGTTGGCACCGAAAATTGAAAAGATATCATCAATATCTAAAAGCTATGCTATTCAGCGCTATCCATAATAATAATGATGTTGTCAAAAAAATTTAACCCACCATGTACCACATCTAGATGCTATCAACAATATATTGAAACCTGAGTCATGCCCGACAACCCATTAGCAACAATTACACACAGTTATTATTAAACTATGTCAACATCTATTTACAGCGCCCACTACAACATAGTAACTACTACCCTACGATATATGGGAATCGCTACACACTCACACATTGTCATATCTATTAAAAGTTATGTCGTACAGAATAAAGGGTTGTTGTCTAAGGGGATGTCTATAAACCCACATCACAGACTGTTTAAAATTGGCATGGGGCCCATTAACTCATGTAACGGTATAAAATATAAACTTCCAACAACCATCCAATGCGGCCGAAAGGTATGGCATCACTAGGGAAGGGAAGTATAATTATTTTATGGTTGACTAAGACATTCTACGTGGATAAACCAATGGAACTATGCCTAACATGCACCAAATAAAAATGATTTCGATGTCCATTTGAAAGGCATGTTGACCGTGAAGTTCTTGTCCAATAGGACAGAATTAAAATGCAATCATTCAAAGGGGAAAGATTGTTGTCAAAAGGAAACTAAAACCGTAGTACCCAACAAACACCAGACCCTAATACGCTCGCTCAGACATCAAGATGAAACTCCAAAACATGGAAACGTTGGGTTGACATTTAGAACGCCTAGGCACCGAAACATTGTGGTTTATCAATGTGGATGCTCTGACACTAATTACATAACACCCAGGCACTACATCGTTGCTCTATCACCAATTCATTGTCTAAGGGGAAGGAATTCTGTGTGTTTAACTTCACGTGTGCTGGATTAATTCGGTTTTATAGTAATTTTGCAGAGAAAAGAAAAGAAAGCCAGGTATATGAAAAACGTTGGGCATAAATTCGCCCTTAAATCATTTCAAATGAAATGAAATCACAGTCCAAAAGTAAAAAATAAAACACAGTTCTAAATCTGAGTTCTATGGCGGAGTTGGTTACATAAATCGTAGTCCAGATAGTAAAAAAAAACGCCTTGAATTTGCACTCAAAAGGGTAAGGGATGAAGGTTTGAGTCAAGGGACAAGATCCAGGTTGCACCGTAAGATTCATCATGAATAAGGGTAGCGATTGAAGTAAAAACAAAGTTGAATATTTCAGAGTAACCCAAATAAAATCTTCAGCCATTCCACCCAAAAACGTAGTCCAATATACTTTAAAAAAGTGTCATTCAATTCAAACTAAAGTGTAGAGGTAAAATCACAAGCCATAGGTGTAAAAACATAAGGTAAAATTTGTAAGGTAAAGGCATATCAGATGTAAAAAAAAACACACACTAAATTCACTGGAAAGACATTAAAAACAAAGACTTAAATCGTTGTCAGGAAGGGTATTACAAACGTAGAGTTCATTTCATCAAACACAGAGGGTAATAAGCAGATCGTGAAAGGAAATGACAAAGAATCACAGAAGCACTCGTTGTAAAAGGCGCAAGGCAATCCATCAACCAGGAATAATCAACAGGGGTAGACAGTTGGGCAACACGTCCTTCGCTCATCATCCACTCACATACAATAAAGGCATTAGAATCTATAGGTCGATGTGCGCCAAAGTGACGATTGTCGATTCGGCTCCTGGCCGACTGCTCAGGCATGGACTGATGAACTAAGGATGAGGACGAAGTAAAAAGATAAGAAGCGATCTTAAGGTCATGGGGAATTAAGTTCTCAAATAAAATGCTAAGTCACACACCTTCCTTACACAGTTAAAAGTACAAAATTGAAATCCTAAGGTCAATAATAATATATGATGTAGAATAAAAGTAAGTGCACTGTATCCCAAGTCATCTGCTCTGAGTCGTTGTCCCACGCGCTTAATGCATCTCCTGCTTTCCGACCGATGAGACTTCATTGGTACATCCCTGCCAATGTTATGGGTCCTCTTCTTCCCCCTTATCTCCCCAAGCCACCAAGGGTCCATGCACACTAAACCAGAGAACAAATAGCTACTAGCTCGCCTCACAAGGCTGAGCTACCACTCCTCACCAAGCTGGGTATCCCAATTCCCACAAGCTAAGTTAGTCAGGTCTAAAATTCTACAGCGTAACATTACGCATAACAACAAAGATCCATCCTCCTCCTTCTCCCTCCTTTATATAGAGTTTCTAAGTCATTTTCTTTCCAAAATTCTCATCTAATTTAATTCCCATCATTTTGATTCAAAAAAATCCTCCTTGTAGATGTGTCACCCATCCCCTTCATTGCACTAGAAATTAATTTCATTAATTAATTAATTACTCCTATTTCCCTCACTCACCTAAAAGAATTCCTAGAATTGCTCCTAGGTGTCCCCATATTCCCTCACACAATTTAATGACTTACCCCCTTACTAATTTACTAGTTGACTTCAATTTAGAAAGTTCTTACAGGCAAGATTCCTTTCCAAGTTAGTCATTCTGTTTTTTCTTTATGTTTCCTTTTCTCTTTATGTTTCCCCCTTTTCCCTTCATTTCCTAATTCTTTTAAATTTCCCTCTTTCCTTTTTCATTTAAAACTCAAATTGGAAAGTGTAGAAAATTACCCTTTTCCCCTTTCTCTTTTTAATTAATAAATTTTTAATTAGCATATGTAACAAAACAATTATTTCCCCTTTTTCTTTTCTTTTTTTAAATTTTACCCCCAAAGATTTTTATAAATTAATTGAATTTCTTACNTCTTATCACATTATTCATTCTAAGGCCATCGAAGTTTATTCTCTTATTAGTTAACAACACGATGTGCCCTTCAGGATGCACTAGGTGCTCCAAGGGTCCACTCACCTCATTCTATTTCCCTTGCGCGACGTGCCCTTCAGGACGCACTACGAGCTCCAAGGGTGCCACTCGCCTCATTCTGTTTTTCTTACGTGACGTGCCCTTCAAGATGCACTACGTTCTCTAAGGGTGCCACTCACCTCTTGACTGACTTGGTAGACATCAAAATCCCCTAGAGTCAATATTCCATCAAGTGATCTTTTGCGAGACTAAGGGTTTCTAAGGAATAAGGCCCTTGCCTTATTGCATGCCCCTTAGAATCATCATGAGCGACTATCGCAGTCTTCCCTCATGGCATCGTGCATCTTCTCGAACTAGGTAATATTTAACCTACAATTCCATCCATGAAAAGAGTGCCAGTAGGTTGTGGCAGGGCTATTGTCCACACTATTGAAACAAAGTTTAATTTTTCTTCTCTATACCCAAATCTCAATCATTTTTTTAGTTATGGAGATGCCAATAGTTCTAAAAAGGAGTCAAAAGTCTTTCGCGAATTTTGGTTTTCGGGTTTCGGCTATTCATGAAGTATGACTTTTAAATAACAAATCCAGAGTCCTGGTACCGAAGTCCCGAAAAGTGATACTTTAAAAGAATTTAAAACGAATTAAAAGGAATAGTAAAAAACGTTTAATGACATTCTAAGCCCTTTGCTTTTTCCTTTTCGGCCATCTCAATTGAAACGGAAGTTCAAAATCCTGATGCGCTTTTCATGAAACCCCTTTTTAATTGTGATTAACTTATTTTTAAACATACTTAACAAATCGCTAATCAGTTGCATTTCGGGAAAGCAAAGAGCTACCATTCTTTTGCATTCATAAAACTCCGAACCCCAAAATCCCGAAAGTATTGAGCGCTTAAGTGTAATTAACTTAACATTAAAATGGGTGTAATGATATTAAATGACTTTTCGCATTTCGCTATTCGGGAGTTTTCGAAGACATTCCTTTCGAAATATCAATTGTGAATCGTCGATATGTGGCAATATCTATAATGGATTAATGGAGATATTTTTAATGTAAAGTGCGTATCTCCAGTCGTACCATCCCCACTAAAGCATTTAAGTTTTATCACCTGTATCGGTATGCTCAATTTAAGACAAGTAAAGGGTTAATAAAGGTTTGATATTTCAAATTTCATTTTTACTTTCAGAATAGGAGCGAGTTACATTGAGAAAGAGCTTACGCATTTATTCTCTGTAACGGGTTTTCCATTTTAACACATACATCATGGAACCTATAAAATCACCTAAGAAGAGTGAGGAGGCAAGTGAGAGCTCAAATCCATATGGAAATGTTATATCCAAAACTACTCCACATGTTGTGGATTCAGCCAAGTCCTAGAGGAAAATTTTTGAAATCTTGGAGTATGAGATTAGGAATTTGCCTGATGATTTCGGAAACGAAAGGAACGAAAAAAAACTCAGAGATATAGCAAAGTTTGAGCTCCATAAGTTATCCACATAGCCAAGAATCATGTCGTACAATGACATGATAAGATGGGCTTTAGAAAATACAGACATTCATACTAGAAGAATTCTAAATCCCCTGTTTCTAAATACATTTATAATGCTGAATTTGTAGAAGAATTTCAAAGAAAAGAGTGTACAGAATTGGATCAAACATATCCAGGTATAATCAAAGATTGGTGGGGAATCCCAAAAAATGTAGAGCTAATACCCATGGAATCTATGCCACGACTCTGTTAAATGAATACATGGTTTATATCGCTCTGATGCTATGTAGGATTTTTGGGAGGAAAATCCCTACCCATTTCCCTCCAGAATGGGTACCAATCATACGCGAGTTAGCTGAGGGTTACATTTTCAACTGGGATAAAATTTTATCAGATAAACTAACTAAGGAGATTGTCGATTACCAAATGGAAAAATCAAAAGGTCAAACTGTATCTTTTTACATGTCTGCATATATTATGGATGTTATCTACTACATGACTCCATTCCCCTTGATGAAATGGAGTTGGAACCCAACCTCTGATGAACCCATTCATGTTTATCAATCCAAACTATGGGATGAGAACGTTAAATATTTAT
>SNQJ01S0012458.1:346231-360333 GCA_010110895.2 Picea sitchensis
CAAGGAAATTATTAAGGGAAACCTTTTGACATCTAGTATAGGGAATTTCCTTGAGCAAAACCAATCAATTATTCCTGTTAGGACAACTAATAAGGTTAGGATTAACCTAGACATGTTTTTGATCCAACTAAAGTGAAAGAACAAAAACACAACCTGCTCTCTTTTCTTGAAAGTTTGTTCGAGAGTTTTCATGACCAAAGTGAGAACCCTCTGTTGTCAAGAAACTTTATGATTATACCTCCATGGTCAGGCATGAAAAGGATTTACCATGGTCAAGGGGAGGGAAAAGGGGGTTTTAGAAAAATTGTTGTATGACTGTTCTCAGAGATTTTCTTAATTAGCATTATAACCTTTTCTTAAGTCCCCTTTTTATTACTTCAATAACTTCTTTGATTAATTTTTTTTTTTTTAATTATTATTTCGACAAAAAATCAGTCGATGATTTATTCAATCGTACTTCTTAGGGATTTTATCTCAAATTTTGAAATGGGATTTCATACCTTTATTAGCTTTTATATTGCCAGCCCAAATATTAGTCGTTCATTACCTTTTTCATTATGAGATACTTGATAGGAATACCTGTGCATGTCACCTTTTAGTACCTTGAGTCAGTTGTCTCCTGAGAAATTTTCCCTACGAATAAATAACATTATAATCATTAGGAAACATCTATTTATTATATATATATATATATGGAATCTATGCAAAAAGCATGAAAAAAAATTGGTATGTACAATGAGGATTTAGAAACAGATTATTGTATGAAGATTTTAAGATGTTGCCCATTTATAGGGGCATTGAGAATTTCTCCATCTAGGTTTTCTAATAACCAATCATTTTTTCCTTCAAAGGCCGAAATCATGTATGGGCCAGACCAAAACGGATCGAATTTGCCATGTTTTCTAGCATCTTCTTTCCTAGCTTCCCATTTTAGGACCAAGTCACCAGGGAGGAATTCTCTATCTTTATCTTTCTGACTGAATAAGGCCTTCATTTTATCCTGATATATTTGTAACCTTTCATTTACTTCGGCCCTATTTTGTTGAACTTCAACCAGCTGGTTTATCCTTCTGGTAATGTCATTGGGTTATTCATTTGAATCCTGCCAGAGTTTCATTACTGGCAGAGCAAGATTTATTGGTAAAATTACATCATTGCCATATACCATATGGAAAGGCGAAATCCCAATTGATATTTTAGTACTTATTATGTTGGCCCATAGAGCATATTTTAAATGGATATGCCATGCTTTCTTATTTTCATTCAAAACCTTTTTTATCACGGTAATCAAGCTTTTGTTGGATGATTCAGCTAAACCATTACCTTATGGATAGTAAGATGTGGAGTGTCCTAGTACAATTTTATATTTTTGGAAAAAAATTATCATGGCCATTGAATTAAATGCTTGCGCGTTATCGATGACTATTTTTCGAGGACAACCAAACCTGGATAAGATATTATCTTCCAAAAAATTGATTACTATCGAATCAATTGCATTTCTTGTTGGGATAACTTCCACCCATTTAGTGAAATAATCAGTAGTAGTTAGGATCCATTTGTGTTGCACACTGGAGTGTGGATGGATTTCTCCAATGAAATCAAGTCCCCATTTCTGAAACGGGGCTTCAATTTTAACTGGGATTAGGGGCAAAGCTGGGACCTTTTGTTTGCTTGTGAAAAACTGATAAGAGACATAATTTTGAACTTTAGTGTTCACTTCTGTGAACAATTTGGGCCAATAGTATCTGGCTCTTAAGATTTTATAAGTTGCTGCTCACCATGCATGATTTCCTCCACACACTCTGACATGGAATTCATCCATAACCCCTTCTGTTTCAGCTTCGACTAAACACCTCAGTAGGAAACCCAAGGGGTCTTTCCAATACAATTTAGCAACTATGATACAATATTTTACAGCATGTAAATTTAGCATCCTAGATTTAGACGGGGTTAAATCACTAGGACACCAAAGAGTAAGTAGGTAATGGATGATGTCGCGATACCAAGATGAAGTAGAAAACTTGTCTTGAATTTTGGTTGTGGGTGTAGTGACATCAAGCTCGTTTATTTCCACAAATCCCTCGTTTTCTTGCAGCTGATTTATCCCAAGTGATTTTAAATTCGATTCGGCAAGCAATTTGGCCAAACCTTGAACTTTGATAACAATAGTTGGTTTGACTTCTAGGTCAAACTCCTGGATCTTAGCTAACCACCTGCCTCTTCTTACGTCGTTGTCTGGTTGCACCAGGATATCTTTAACAGAGCTAGAAGGTACATACGTAATGATCTTTGAGTGAAACACATAAGTTCTGAAAGCCTTGAGAGATTTCACCATTGCATAGGCTTGTTTCTCCAATATATCATATTTCAACTCATCATCTCTGAGACTTTTGCTAAAAAATGCAATAGGCTGCTAAAAACTTTCCTTATTTTTCTGTAATAATATAGCCACGATAGTATGTTGTTAACCAAAAGAAAAAATCAAAAACTCTTTTGTGTAATATGGACTTGCCAGGACCGGTGCTACGCTTATTAATTTATTGATGCGTTGAAATGATGCTTTGGATTTGTTGGTCCATCTCACCTCACTATCCTTTTTGAGCATATATGCTATCAATTTTACAATTTCAACAAAGTTAGGGATGAATCTCCTTAAGAAATTTATTTTTCCTAAAAAAGACTGAATTTCTTTTACATTTCTAGGAAAATTTATAGTACCTATTGCCTCAACCATTTTTGGATTGATTTTGATTCCATCTTTAGACACGATATGGCCCAAGAGTTTACCTTCTTGCATTGCGAAATGAGATTTCTTGGGATTGAGTGACAAACCAAATTTTCAACATTTCTCAAAGGTTTGTTTAAGGTGCATTAGATGTTTTGTATCAGATTTGGAGAACATAGTCAGGTCATCAAGATAGATAACCACGAACTTATCTCTTTCACCCACGAAAGCAATATCCATGGCTTGTTGATTTTCCTAAAAAAGACTGAATTTCTTTTACATTTCTAGGAAAATTTATATTATCTATTGCCTCAACCCTTTTTGGATCAATTTTGATTCCATCTTTAGACATGATATGGCCCAAGAGTTTACCTTCTTACATTGCGAAATGAGATTTCTTGGGATTGAGTGACAAACCAAATTTTCAACATTTCTCAAAGGTTTGTTTAAGGTGCATTAGATGTTCTGTATCAGATTTGGAGAACACAGTCAAGTCATCAAGATAGATAACCACAAACTTATCTCTTTCACCCACAAAAGAGATATCCATGGCTTGCTGAAAATTTGCCCCTGCATTCATTAAACCAAAAGGCATTTTATCATAAATGAAAGTACCCCAAGAGGTAGTGAAAGAAGTTTTTTATTTATCGTTTTGATGCACTGCGATCTAATTGTAACCTAAAAAACCATCAATCATAGACATTTTGTTAGATCCAACTACTTTTTCTAAAGCGTGATCCATCTTAGGTAATGGGTAATTGTCTTTGAGTGATGATCGATTCAGGTTTCTGAAATCGACAGAGTCTGATTTCGCCATATTTCTTTCTCACTGGGACTAAATTAGATACCCACTCAGAGTATCTTAGAAGAACTATAATTTTAGCATACATGAGTTTTTTGACCTCTTTTTCTATCACAGGTAGTAAGATAGGGTTAATCTATCTTAGTTTCTGCCTAAAAGGTTTGATGCCTAGTTTTAATGGAATTTTATGTTCCATGATAGTCGTATCATAAGTTCTCAACTCGTCATAAGACCAGGCAAAAACACATTTGTATTTTTTAAGAAACATAACATATTTACTCTTGATTTCAGGACACAGGTACCTGGACACTTTAACTAATCTAGGACTCTCTTCGGTACCTATATTGTAATCTTTGACCTCTTCTGGATGAGGCTGTAAGGTAGTATTCAAAGGGATGTCATCATGATTAAAAATCCTTTCTAGGAGAATCAAGCCCATAGGTATCTGATTATTTTTTAAAACAAGCATACAGTGACTAACGATTTTATCCTGGAACTCTTGGGGGTCTTCCCCTTCTTGCATGAACCAAATAGGATCATTCTGGTTCTCTTGGTCAGCATGCGTTTCGACGAACTCGTCTATTGTTTCTAAAAAATTTCAGAGTTGTTCATCATCCTCAAAGACTTACCAATGTTGTATATTATTGGGTATGGAAGGCCTATGTCTCATTTGTATATGATATTTTAGTTTGAAAGAAGTGGGAGGTGTGAAAGTCGAAGAAGCTTTGGCTAAATCATTCACCAGCTGATTTTCTGCTCTCGGAATGAAGTGAATATTAACAGAGGAGAAAAAAATTTCGATTAGGTCCCAAAAACAATTTCGATATGACCTTAATATAGGATGTTTGGCTTGGTAGTTTTGATGAACCTATTTCACGATCAACTCTGCATCACCAAAAGATTCCAAGTTTTTAATTTTCATTCTCTTAGCAACCTTTAACCCTAACACTAGAGCTTCATACTCACATACGTTATTAGTGTGGTCAATGTTCCATTGTAGCCTATAAGAGAAAGGGATAACGAATTGGTTATCAGGTGCCACAAAAATTACTCTAGCCCCAGCTCCAAGATAAGACAAGGCACCATAAAAAAACATTTTCCAAACACTAGTGCTATATACATCATGTTCTATTTGTTCTTTTTCTTTTTTATTTCCTGTACAAATTTCTTCTATACATGCATCAACATCATCATCCATAGATAATATACAATTACCTAAATCTTGATCAACGATATATACAGGATAATTATTTGGGCTGAGAGGGTCACTAACCGTAAATGCTAACCTATTTTCTCTGTACAATCGCGTGAATTGTCCTCCGAAAACTAGAATTGTTGCATACATCATATCAAGTTGAAGGGAACCTCCAAGTTTATCACCCCAAGATTGGGACAAGAGCATGCCATACTTTGGGGGTATATCTGTGAAAACTACATCCATTAAAACGTTTTTTGTAGGTACTTGTGCAAGGTTTACAACTAAATCCTTTATCATGCCTATACACTTGACATAAATCGAATCAAATGAATATAAATCTCCATAAGGCATGGTGATTTCAAGGCCAAGTCTATCCATGATTGCTTTAGGCATCACATTGTGAGAGGCCCCATAATCTAACATGCAGTTATGGAGAAAGTGGTCGAAAACAGTCAAAGTGATGTAAAAAGGGGCAACAGTCTCTCTGTCACCTTCGAAGTGTGGGCCAAATATTATGTTAGGATTATCATCTTTTAAGTTTATAACATCAACCTGACTTTCATTTTCCGAAAAACTAATCATTTTAGCAATTTGTTTTCGGTATATCGGGTTTTGGCCAGTTCGACAAGGGGAATAGGGATTTTGATCCTATTGATTTCATTCTTTAGATTAAATCTTCCAATGGTTTTGTCGATTTCCATGGTTTGAGTCTCTATCCCTTTCTTTTTATCTTTCCTTGGTTGAGGGGCCTTTGTTTCGGTAGCAGGGGTGTCTAGTTTCTGCTTGCTTAAGGGTGGCATTTCTGTTGTATTTTTTTTAATAGACTGTATGTTAGTGGTATTAGTCCCTTCAGTCTGTGTTTCAATGATTTTTGAAACTACTTCATCAGTTTCAACCCTCGGTCGTATCTTTTTAACTGGAGCAGTTGTGGAAACCTTGTTTCTAGGTCTTAGGTTGTACTTCTGGTGGAGCTCGACCATTATACCATATGATATTCCCTAATAGGTCAAATATTCTGAAACACTGTTGTTCTTGTTACTCTCATTCCTATACTCTGTAGTCAAATACTTTTCGTAATCGTGTCTTGTTATATAAGGTTGTAAGCAGTCATCGCCAAGATTGTTCATATCCTCCTCTAACTCCTTGAAATCCTCCAAGTCTTGTCCTCCTATAAAGTTTTTTCTTTTAAAAGGGGTTTGTATTTTTTGATATTCACTCTTAATTTGTTTTTGGTCGTTTTGAGGATTAGGGTTCTTCGTGAACTACTTTCTAGGGTAATGTTCATTATTAGCTTGATCTAGTTCCATTCTCAATATTTTGTTGGACAATTCTTTGATGATTCTATCCATATCATCCATTTTGTCTTATGAAGATCTTCCTGATCCAGAGGGTCCTCCTTGCTCCCTGTATCTCCTGATTTCTTTGTTTCCAGTCTCAAATTTGGCTTTCAGTTTCCCTGATGCCATCATGTTAGATTCGATCTCCAAGGCATCATCTTGCATATTGGTGAGATCTACTAATCTTCTCTCCCTTAATAATAGGGAGAAGTCGAGGTCAAAAGCTCCAGCGAAAGTCACTTTCGCTGCAAGTTGTGAGGGTTTGACCTCGGTTGGGATCTTATTGTACAATTTGTTGAATCATTGGGTAAACACAAGGACTGATTCATAGTTTTTATTTTGAAGAGATCCAAATTCAGTTAGATAATAAGTATGGCTTCTCTGCTCACCCCACTGTTTGATAAAAGTGTTTTCAAGTTCATCATATGATGGTATATATCCATCCGCTAGGCCTCGAAACCAGGTTCTTCCTTTCCCTTCAAAGGTTTGAACCAAGAGTCTAGAGTAAACATATTCATGTTCCAATCCAAGAATGTCAGCGAATTGATCGAAAAAAGTTATATGTTCAACTACCGTTAAGTCACCCTCTCCCGTGAACTTGGGTAGGTTTTTCATGTAATTTTCCGATAAATCATGGAGAGGGACTGGTAGAACCAGAGGGGCATATATTCCAGGAACCTTTGCAAATATCCGAAGAGGCAGTGCTTGGCCACCTGCTCCTCCTCCCAGAACACCTGTGACAACACCTCCTACCCCACCTCCTCCAGCCACAACCATTGTGGATTTAGCGGTTAGAGTTTTGGGGTTACAAGGAAAAGTTTCAAGAAATCGATTATCGAAGGGGAGGAAACTTGAGAAAGAACAACTTGGGGAATGTGGACTGGTTCCTTCAAAACCACAGGGTGAGAATATAGGGGAGTCAAAAGAAGTTGAGTCAAGATATATAGGATAATTGTTTGAGTTTTGAGAGGTGGGAAATCAAACCTCGAGAAACAAGGGAGAATCAATCGCAACAGGAGGTGAGGTAGATCTTCTTTTTCTATTGGTATGGGAAACAACTGAGAAAGCTTCATTCTTAAAAATGGGAAGAACCAAATCTGATTCAGGGGATGTAAATTTATCAGTGGAGTATTTCCTGTAAGGGGGTGGAATAATTGATTCACCATGTTGATCTTCAAAGTTAGACTGTGTAAATTTAGGTTGATAATTTTTATTTGTCGATGAGACAGTTTGTCGGAAGTATCTTCTTGATTTTAGAATTTTTTCTGGGTCGAAAAAAGGAGAAATATGCTTGTCATCTGGATTCTTCCTGGTGTTCTTCTGGTTAAGAGCCAATTTAAACAATGTCCAGTCACCAAATTAAAGATAAAGGTATACTTAGAAGGTTTTCAAAATTTGTTCACTATCAAAGAAGGAAAGTGTCAATGTTGTTCTTCCCAGGGAAAAACTTTGTTTCTATGTTCCTCTGCAGCGATGCCAAAAAGATATTGTTCTTGCGTTTATACTTTAAGGATCTAAAGTATGCCGCCAAGGCATCTCAAAAGATAGAGGAAGTTGAGGACAAAAAAATCAATGATTAAAAGGTAAGGAATATAATTGGTTTCTCAACTGTCTCTGTCGAAATTCCCAGTTTTCCTGAATGTTGATATCTCTCTCAATTGTTGCCCATGAATGTTCTAACTCAACCCGGTTATTTGTTGTTTGTAAGATAGTGTTAAATAGATTTAGAGCGATGTTGGTTTGATGTGATAGACCCGGCTTGATGTTAGGCTACCTTGAAACTGGTACTGTCATAAAGGATAACAGGTAAAGAAGTTACAATTCTGTGTTTTCTTTTTAGGCTTCGTTATCTCTATTTCACAATGTAAAGAGAAAGATTTAAAAAAACAAATTAATAGGATGAATAAATTAAAGGTCATTTCTTGTATCTGAGTTAAATTTAAAGGAAAGGAAACATGCATGATATGAGGGAAAACATAAAGCTATTAAAAAGGTGAGGCATCAATTTAAGAGGAATCTCACATTGTAACAGAAGACTATGAAAGAAGAAAAATATTAATGAAGCATATGATATTGAAATCTAAACATTTAAAGGTCTTGTATCTGTTGATAACCGATACAGAGGAAAAAATGTAAATGATTTAAATAACAAGAATAATAATTTCCACAGTAGACGTTGCACTAAATTGTAGCCAAGCATTCATGAATTAGATATATGAAAGAAAGATGAAAAGACAGGGAAACACATAACTCAGACGTGACAAAATCTGGAATCTTCAATCTACATTTCTATTAATTTAGAGTTTCTTCAAAATTACTTCATCAAAATGCACTTTTAGCCCTCTTTCAGTCTTCGCTCCTTGTATTTATATAAGGTCATCAACACTTGATGGTTGGCAATTTCCTACTTTTTAGGAGAAAAATAGTTACAAAACTGCAACCTTAACCGTTGCATGATTAACTTTTGTTTGTCTATCATTTCAATAGTATAAGATTTCAAACGATACTTCATTTTTTAGTTGAACTCTCGCCCTCCTTTGATGCTATGCATTCAATACATTTCTCAAGAAAATGAAAAAAATTTCTAGGAGGTGTCAGAAGATCCTTAGTCTCAAACAGATAAAACTTTCTTTGTATCTTTGGAAGATGGTCTTCAAAACCTTTATCGACAAACTTGATCACTTGCAATCTTAAATTGGGTTGTACCAGCCATGTGTCTATTTGGTTGGCATCAATTTCCTTCAACTGTGAAATTTCCGCCTGAATTTCCTTCAAGCCCTCTTTGCAGTTCAACTGTTGTTTCACAATGTTTATCTGCCCTAGTGGCTCAGAGCAATCATTTTTTTCAATACCTAATGCTTGCTTATCCAAAGAATCAAATATTCCCTCACAGTCGTCTTTGATTTCTTTTACTATCTTCTTGTTTTCGGATATGTTTGTTTCCCATACCTTGAGCATGATGTCTCCTTTTCTTTGTTATGTGACAGAAAGCCTCAGATCTTTCACCATTTCTTTGTTTCCTGAACATGCAACTGATTTCTAGAAGGTATTCCTTGTTGCTTTATCCTCTTTTTCCACTAAAATAATATTATCAAGGGATTTGCTTACCTCTTCAAAGTAATTATGGATGATCTCTATTGTGGAGATTAATTTCTGTTGCTCAGTTTCTATATTTGTATGTGCTTCCAGTGAGAGGGTCTGGAAAGCCTTTAATTCTACAACCCAGCCTTCTGTCAAATTTAACTTAGCCTATAGTTGTTTTACGAGCTCCTTTTGCTGAGTAACCTGTACCTGACTTGCTTGTATTCTCTAGTTCATTTCATCTAGGCTTGATTTGAGTGATTGAATTTATTACCTTTCAACAACTCTGGCCTACTGCAAGATTTTATTCACCTCTTCTCTAATGTTATTCTCATAATTCTTTAACTAGTCTTGCAATTGAGCTATTATGTGGTTACTCTTCTTTATCCTTGTTCTCATGATTTCCATAGTAAAAAAGTTTGTTGTTTCCATGGCTCCCATGGAGCCTTCTACCTCTATAGAGAAATCCTCCTCTTCCAAATTATGGACATCTACCAAGGCCCTATTCTTCTTCACCATAACCCCCTCTCTCATATACATCTCTTGTTTTAGGACATCCTTCCTCTTTTTGTTGAAAAACAAATCAGAAGGAGGGATCTCATCTCTGGAGATAGGGGTGAGATCACTAACATATATGGTTCCCATCTATGGGAGTCCAAAGGCAGACTGTAAAGGGGTTAAAGAAGCTATGGGACTTCCTATCTCTGTAGATCTTGTTTCTCTATGGCCTTAGTTATATTGACATCAATAACATGTGATGAAGGGGGAGTGGACTTACTGGACTCGGGAGGTGTCTCAGACCTCCTCTTTGTTTCCGTCTCTGGATTCACTGTCTGTAAAACCTCTTCATTTTGTGAATACCTTCCAGTCTCCTATGGAATTTCCTCGGGGTTGACTTTACCCTTTGTTTCTTGTCCGAATCCTGGAGGAATATCCTCTTGTTCCCGAGGAGGGGTGATTTCTTCTACTTGCAGTACTTTGGAAAGACCACTTTGTCTATGCTTCTGGAAGGTCTGAAAACTAGCTTACAAGTCGAATGACAATGTCTGTACCCTCTCTAACACCTCCTCATAGGTCCTAGTCCCTTTGAACATTTCATCACAAGGGGAATTCTCATGTTCATAAGCCTTCATATTACAGTGGGCCATGTGTTTTCCCACTAACTGGTAAGGATCATGCTTCCTATGTTTGAGATCTACCAACATGACCTCCTCAAGTGCTTCCACTTCAACTTTGGAATGACCCAAGTTGAGAAGTGAAAATTTTCCAATTTGAATAGGAAAGATCGACTAAGACTTCTTTTGAGCCATCTTTAGTTCTATCCCAATTTCACCTGTTACTATTTGATGAGCAACCTCCTTGTACACTAGTATGTCAACGAGGAATTTTGGGAGTGCATGTGGAGGGATTGAACATCTGAAAAATCTGATGTAGGAGAAATTATCCTCCATAAACTAGTCAACAACTACCCTGAGTCTTCTTATAACCAACTCTAAAATACGAGGAGGTGCACAGTTGTATAGCATATGATGTAGTGTTATCACCAAAAAATGATAGATTCTATAGAATGAGTCCTTGGCGTTTTCTTCCCAAAGTTTAGAATGATATTCATGAATAGGTTCTGAGTAAGTCAGATTCCAACTCCAATTCATTAAAGGGAAAGGAGTTGTGAAGAATATAGCATCCATGATGTATGAAGACATATAAAAGGATACTTATCAGCCTTTGGATTTTGTAGTCTGATATTCCATGACCTCCTTTGCTATGTTATCAAACAAAATCTTATCCCAATTGAAGCTGTAACCTTCTGCTGCCTCGTGCAAAAGAGGTACCCATTCTACAGGGAAATGGGTAGGACTTTTCTTTCTGAAAAGTCTACATAACATCATTGCCACATAGACCATATACTCATTTAAAGAGGTTGTGGCATAAACACCATGGGTGTCGGCCCTGAATTTTGCTTCATTTCTCCACCAGTCTTTGATTATGCCAGGATATGTTTGGTCTGACTCAAAACATTCTTTCCTTTGAAACTCACTCACGAAATCTTTATTATAAATATACTTGGGATTGGGAGACAGTTTATACATTACTTGTATATGCTCGGGTATGAAAGAGCCAATGATTACCCCTCAGCTGTCCAGAATGCCTCTTGTCTATACATATGTTCGCTCTAAGGCCAAACTGATCATGCCATTATAAGTCATGAGTTTCGGTCGTGTAGCTACTTTATGAAGTTCAGGCTCTGCGAGTTTGTTGTCGACATCATGAGGGGAACTCTTAATTTCATGATCCATATTTTCAAAAATTTGCCTCTAGGATTTTATGGTATCGATGGCATGCGATATTGTGTCAGATACAACATATCCATCTAGACTCGAGCTTCCTATAACTTCCTCTCTTTTATTGGGTGCTTTCTTAGGTGCCATGATATTTGTAGTGGACCAGAAACCTGTTTACAAAGAAAATGTGTATAAAACTAAATAAATGCGACTTTCTACAGATGTAAAGGATAAGAATGAAGTTCGAAACACAAGACTTTTATTAACCCTTAATTTATGTTATGGCGAGCGTACTGATACAAGCGATGAAAAATTAATTCTTTAATGGAAAGATATGCCTAGAGATATGCTTTTGCGTCAAAAGTATCTTCATTTATCCTTTATTAATATTGTTGTATATCGACGATTTCAAAACTAGAATTCTGAAAATCGTTGCCTTCCTCAATTCTTGAAATGTGAAAAGTAGCTTAGTTATCACTAATCATGTTTTGAAAACAACTTAACCTTAATATTAGACTTTGTTTAAAGAAACTGTGATTTCGTATTTCATAACTTCGGGGATCCTGTTGTCAGGAGATATTTCATAGGAAAACCCCAGATCGTGAAATTGCAATGGGATTAGCGAGGCACTAATCATTCGTATTAAAGCCTTAATTAATCGATATTAGTGAATAATTATTTTTTACTTTTACTTTTTGGAAAATCGAGGATCGGGAGTTCGAAGGATGAGAGTTCGAAAACGCTTTAGTAGAAAGAATCCCAAATCATGAAAGATTAAGGGAAAGATGATTGCATTTAGGCGTTTAATTAATTACGGATTAAAGAGTGCTTTGCGGAAATCAATGGAAAATGTAACATTTAATTCTTCCCCCGTTTTATTCTTTTTATTTTTATTTTTTAATACGTTAAACGGCTTTAGGATTTTGGCACCGAGAAAATGGGATGGTTGAAGATCATACCTCAATAAGAACCAAATCTCGAAACCTGAAAAGGAACGGAAGATTCTGACTCCTTTTTTGGACTAAGGGCGGCTCCATGACTTAGGAAAAGATGAAGCTTCAGTTTTAAAGGGTAGAAAAATTTAAACTTCGTGTCAACATAAACCTTAGTATTATCACCAAGTGTTTTCATGCATACCTCAATATCATCACCATGAGAAAACACATACCTTGGGATCAACACCATCAAGGACTAGGTGGAAGTTCACTCAAGTGCCTGTCATTGACTGTCTAGATCTCTTTATATCACTACTATGATGAATTCACTTATCCATGTAGATTATATAATTTTCATTTTACCATTTTACTCAGCAATTAATACAATTCATTCTTTCATTCTACTCTCTTCTCTTCTCTCTCAAAATATTATGTGTTCATTTTCTACTAGCTATGTTCATTTTGAAAACTTCACATGGTAACAGAGCCTTTATTTCTAGGAGAAAGAAAAAAATATTTTATATTTGTAGCTACAGGAGGAAGATATAATAAAAAAATATGGATTACTTGTTGATAATAATTCTCACGCCTCATAACTACTTCAACTGGAAGCTGGAAATTCTACATCAACTAAGATGTAGAGGCTTGTATCGTATTACTATGGAGACATAGATTGATCCAATTTTTTTTGTCGAGAATGGATGGTATCTAACCACATCTATGATTATTACAATATCCTCTATGTTTCTATGTCCCCCAAGCTTCTATTTCACATTTAATATTATAAAATACCAAATGATATTTGGACAAAGTTGGAGGATCTCTTTGGAAAACAAGACAAAATGAGATGCCATATTCTTGAGTAAAGTTAAATTCCTTAGATTCGAGGAATTTTGATAACATCAAGGTCTCTTTTATGAATTTCAAGTCCCTCCTTCATATGAATGGATTTGGTTTTGATAAATCAACTCGAGAAGCCTAGTTGATCCTTTCTATTCTGGAAAAACTTGGTTGAGATTATGTTATTTTCATCTCATCTTTCCATACAAATATATTCACTTCAGGATCTAACTGGAAAATACTGACATTAGATCAGTTTATTGAATCCCTCACGCATGAGAAAGACAAGATCATAAATATGTGGATAATTAAGGGATCAAATGTGCATGAAGTTGTTGTGCATGAGAGCAGGAACACATCCAATCCGAAGACCAAGAAAAAATGCAAGGGAAGGTGCATGAAGAGCCAAAGAGGTAAGGGTAGTTCAAACCCTTCGATGATTCCTCTGGATCCAAAGGTTGGAAAAGAAAGAATGGGAATGCCAAATGTGTTACTTCAGCCATGGTTATTGATCCAGGTGGATATCGATGGCCACCCACCTTTTCCAAATGGCTCAAAACAGTTTTCTGGCCATTTTGGCAATTTACTATTTTTAGCAGGTTTGAACTTTCGGGGCCATTTTGAGGGTCCAAATGAAGGTTTTTCGATATCTAGGTGCTCAATGATAGCCGAAGGCATGATTGATCCCCCAAAATGAATATCCTCGACAATACCTTTCCAACGAGCTAAGACATGCCTAAAACGGAGATCATATGCAAAAGTTACGACCCCGGGAAGTTGATGTACTCACTTACCCAAACGGGGCCCACATGACTTTTGGCGCTTCATCTCCTAGGGTTAGGTTTTTGGATGTCTATGAGTTTTGGCATTCCCATTTATTGTAAAAGGGACTTCATCCATGC
>SNQJ01S0012459.1:20671-33342 GCA_010110895.2 Picea sitchensis
ACTAACCACTGTGGCATATTTTAGCTTTATTGTTGCCTTGTCTCGCAAACAGGCGCCTATTCTGTGGAATACCTTCTTTTTGACTATCTTCTTTGGCGGTAATCTGTGAAAGGGAAAACTTACCTTGATCCTTCAAAACCTTAGCCTTTCAAAACCCCAGATTTCCAGGGACGTCTCCCTTGGGATTAGCCACCCTGAATAGAAAGAGCCCCCGATCGAGGTGACATTGGGTGGGGAAGCTCATGTTACGCCAGTTTGACCTTTACTTTTTAAGTTACCTAACCTATGACTACAAACTGAGTGTTAACAGACCCTAAAGTGATCAGCTTGTAACATAATAGGACGGTCCATGGGTTCATCTGATCCTTTGAAGAAGTTGTCGAATCGTTCTTTAACAAATGGCACCTTAATGAATTCTCTCAGAGGGATGGTTACATGCATCTTAGATAGTGCCCCTTCAAAGTCAAAGTTTAAGTCCACCCTCTCGGTTTTGGATGTTTTAGGGAGGATAATGTTCGAGGGTGGAGGTTTTGTTTGAGCTGCCACATGAATGGCAGATATGGGTTGGTTCAGCTTCTTTCGTCTATACACCTGGAATTCTTGTTTCTTCAACTTCTCTTTTGATTCCTAGTCTAGGTTGTTTATCACTGCCATTCTAGCCAACTTGGTTGCTTCTTTTATGCCCTCCCGATGTTCTTCAAGAGAGATATTTATTTGGGGGCCTTCCATGACATGACCCATATTGTTCACTTGTTCATGGCCATCATTGTTGTAAGGGCACTCATGTTCTCAATGTGCTTCACTACATTGCAAGCACCAAGGATTTTTATCCACAATATTTGTAGGGGCTAGAGTGTTAGGGACCTCTTGTTCATTCTTTGGTTTATAAACTTGGTTTCCCCTTTCAAATTGGCCTTTGTACGGGACCCTTGGTGCTTGGTTCTGGGATCTTTCTAGGTTGACAATCCTAGTCATCATTAGCTCTTGATTTTTCATCAGGCCATCCATAGTAGCTTGCAATTTTTCCATGTTGGCGCAAAGGTCTGAGGTAGGCTCGATATTGTGGACTATCTTAGGTTTAGTGTCCATCTTGCCCCTTGGATTTGTGAAAGGCTCAATCTTAGATGAATGGAGGTTGCCTTCAATCTTGGTAGCCAATCCTTGAGCTTCTTGGATTGTTTGGGGGTTTTTGTCCCTCAAAAGATACCCTAATTGACCAGTGAAATATCTGGTGTAGATATAAACAAGGAAGTTGTCGGTTGGATGATGGCTTACAGGGATCTTTTGCAAGAGGGTTTCAAACTTGGTGTGGAATTCTCGAATGGATTCATTCTCATGATTCCAAAGGGAATTCAGTCTGGTCATAAGCATGTTGGGGTCTTCTTTGATACTCCATCTCTTGAGAAAGGCTTCTCCTAGTTTGTCCATGGTTTTAATGTTGCCATCGGGAAGACTATGATACCAACGCCTTGAAGCATCAAGGAGGGTAGCAAAGAACAATTTCATGACTAGGTCTTCAGCATCATCACTAATGGGGTGAAGCTGAAAAAACGCCCAAAAATTGCTCATATGCTATTTGGCACTAATTGCATCGGTACCGGTAAACTTAGGCAACCACTTATCATACTTGGGTGGAATTTTCCTAGGGTAGCCTGCTATCGCTGACATGTCTAGTGGCTTAAAGAGACTGGACGACCATTGTATTTGGTTATTGCCTGGGTTCAATGCATTGGTCTGAGTTGTTGTGCTAGACATGGTGTTCAAAGGAAGACTCGCTCAGAAAAGTGATTTTACTATAGGAGAGTTTCGGGAAGGCTTTCTTCTGAAGGATTGAGGAGGATTATTGTACCTCCTTGTGGTTTGTGGAGTTGCCAGATAATTTGCTTGAAACTATCAAAGGATAAGGGAAAACACCCTAAGTGGAGTCGCCAGGTAAGCTTGTAAGATAGAGACTCTAGAGGCAAGGCTTACCTAAAAGTGTCATCTTAAGGAGAATTGACTCGGTGCTCCCCAACAATGACGCCAAAATGTTATCGCACAGTTTGTAGTTAAGGTAAAAGATGGATGAAAGGAAGGCAAACTGACATAACTGAGACTATCCCACCACTGTCACCTCAATGGGATAGCTCTTTCTGTTTAGGGAGCTAAGGCCCAAGGGAGACGTCCCCAGTGACCTGGGGTTTTGAGAAGGCAAAGGCTTAGAAAGCTAAGTGATAATTTCCCCCTCACAAGTCACCACCGATCAGAAAGTCATGGCTAACCAGCCAATAAATATAAGTAATAACCAAAAAAGGTGTACCTGCCCGAGACAAAGCAACAAAGAAACTATGCATATGCAAGATCACTTGCTTGGTTAGTACTTCATATAATCATGGACTTCTTATATAAAGCAATTGATAACAATATTCATGAAGCAAGTCAACGATGTACAATAGAAATGATTATAATATATCTCACTTCACAATAAATTCTAATGGCAATCAATCTAACAATATCAATATCAAGAAACAACGCCTTAGCTAATCATTCAATTGCTTTTAAAGATATAAATACTGCAATGTATAAAGATAACTCAGGTAGATAATGGAAGCAGTAGGATTAGTAGATATTAGTCTAAGCTTAGGGTTAGAAGGGTTAGTAGTTGTTCAAGGTATTAGATGTTTATATGATCAAGGTGTTCAACACAAGAGGTCTCAGATTAGTGCATTATTAGGGCAAATGGAGTCAAATGGCTGCAAATGTTGAAGGGCCGAAATGATAATTAAATTGCCAAAGACAAGAGGGTTAAATGTTGAGGTGTGGCTAAAGCAAGGCCTCAACAATGAAACCCTAACGGAGAAAGGCTCACTAAGGTGTAGAAAAACTAGGCCTTAGTGCTTTCTCCTCCTTCCTTGGCTCAATGGCAAGATGAAAATCGGTTAGTTTGAGTAATAGATGCAATGGCTAAGGACAAGAGAGTTTAATGATGAAGTGTTGCTATGGCAAGGCTTCCTCAATCAAACCCTAGGGAAAACGGCTCACTAAGGTGTAGAAACCCTAGGCCTTAATGTGTTTTCTCCTTCCTTAGTTCAATAACAAGTAAAAAACAGCTAGGCTAGAAGAGTAGGGATAGAGTGTTGCTATGGCAAGGCTCTATCTTACTTCAGCAAATCAAATGGCTTTTAATCCTAGTAGGGACATGAAACAAGGACCTTAGCATGTGCTTGTCACCTAGGGTTTTAATTCAACAAATTATAATAACAAATGCAAATAAATAGTACCACAACCATTCAATAAAGAAGTGTTGCAGAAATTCACTTACGTAAACCAAGAATTTATGTAGCAAAACCATAGTTGTAAACCTTCCACCAAGAGAAATGCCAAAAATGCCAAGAAAAAGTCTCCTTCAACAAGTGCGCCTCAAAATTTCAGCCAAAAACCTTAGAAGAGGGCACAAATTTCAGACTTCACTAATGTGTGAGTGAAAGATGATGAAAATATGAGAGTGAAAACCCTCAATATATACCATACCAATGACCTTAATTAAATTTTAGGTCATCAAAAGGCCAACAAGGCCAAAATAAACAATAATATTGTTTTACATTAAAATTTCATAAATTAAACCCTAATCAAGAAAAAGTAAGACGTCATGCCCCTTCTAGGGTGATGTTAGCCCTTTCTAGGGAAAATGTAGCCTCCCGGAGCAAAATGTTAGCCCTCCTTGGGCTTCTCCAATCTGCCACACGTGCCAAACTGCCATGATTGTCTCCCAAAAACCTCCATAAAGTTGGATGACGTCATGAGCCTCCTGGGTGACATCATGGGCCTTCCAAGGCCAACGTTCCAATGAAGAAAGCACAACCCCCCTAGGTAAGGCTCTGTCTGGGTGCTTCTGTGGAACGTCCTCCTCTTCTTCGCTGCAAACCCCTATGTCCTGTCTCTTCCCCCCTATTGGGGTCTCAACATCCATCTGGTAGGCTCTTCAACATGGAGGTCCGAACTAATCATCTCCCCATGTGTACCTGTCCAATGTGGCACCTGTCCATCGGGTATGATCCTGTACATCAACAGATACACCCTCCATGCGTTCATAAGTCACAGGGATCATAGCAATGTCAATCACATCTAATCGTCAATATTATTAAACCTGTGCATAAAACCCCTTTTACCCCAGTCAAGTGCTCAAAGACATTATACAAATCTGCAATGCAAGTTTCGAGGAAGTGACAGGGCGTCCTATTGGGCTAGTGTCCACTAGAAAAGGGATGTTTCCGTAAGAGATTAAATCCAAGTCATGTAAATGGGTGAGGTGGATAAGGGATGTCCTGACAAGGGGTGCAGTGAAAGAAGGGAAATGCAAGGCTTACCTATGGGTGCCTTTGTAGAAGGCGAGTTGCACCTGTCTTAGATGCAAATGTTTGCAAGCCCATTCATGCCTTTTATTCTTTATTCTTTATTTTTTTTCTTCAAGAAGCTAATCGGGGGACATTGCCCTTGCATGGTGACTAGTGGAGGCAATGTTACCCACAAGCACTTTCACGGAGATGAGAAGGTTGGCTCGTGATGAGACCGCCTTTCTCTTGGCCATACAACCAAGAGCCACTACCATGGCGTGGTAAATGTTATCGCACAGTTTGTAGTCAAGGTAAAAGATGGATGAAAGGAGGGCAAACTGGAAAAACTGAGACTATCCCACCACTGTCACCTCAATCGGATAGCTCTTTCTATTTAGGGATGTAAGGCCTAGGGGAGACGTCCTCGGTGACCTGGGGTTTTGAGAAGGAAAAGGCTTAAAACGCTAAATGATAAAATTCCCCCTCACAAGTCACCACCAATCAGAATGTCTAGAATAATCAACCAATAAATATGAGTAATAATCAAATAGTGTACATGCCCGAGACAAAGCAACAAAGAAACTATGCATATGCAAGATCACTATCTTGGTTAGCACTTCATATAATTATGGACTTCTGATGTAAAGCAATTGATAAACAATATTTATTGATGAAGCAAATCAAAGTTGTATAATGGCAATGATTACAATATATCACTTCATAATAAATGCTAATGGCAATCAATGTAGAAATATCAACATTAAGAAACAACACCTTAGCTAATTATTCATTTGCTTTTTAAAGATATAAATGTTGCAATGGTATAAGTATAGCATAAATAAACAATGGCAGCAGTAGGGTTAGTAGATGTTAGTCTATGCTAGGGTTAGAAGGTTAGGTAGTTGTTCAAGATTTTGTTTAGAAGTTGTATGTGATCAAGGACTCAATACAAGAGGTCTTAGATCAGTGCACCATTAGGGAAAATGGTGTCAAATGGCTTTAGATGTTGAAGGGCCAAAATGAAAATGATATGGCCAAAGACGAGAGGGTCAAATGTTGAGGTGTTGCTAAAGGAAGGCCTCAACAATGAAACCCTAGGGGAGAAAGTCTCACTAAGGTGTAGAAACCCTAGGCCTTGGTGCTTTATCCTCCTTCTTTAGCTCAATGGCGAGAATAAAAACGACTAGCTTGAATGATAGATGAAATGGCCAAGGACAAGAGGGTTTAATGATGAAGTGTTGTTATGGCAAAGCTTCATCAACAAAACCCTAGGGAAAATGGCTCACTAAGGTGTCGAACCCCTAGGCCTTAGTGTGTTTTCTCCTTCTTTGGCTCAAATACAAGATGAAAAACGGCTAGGCTTGAAGAATATGGATAGAGTGTTGCTATGGCAAGGCTCTATCTTACTTCAACAAGTCAAATGGCTCTTAATCTTAGTAGGGACATGAGACAAGGACCTTAGCATGTGCTTGTCACCTAGGGTTGAATTTAACAAATTATAATAACAAATGCAAGTAAACAATACTATAATCATTCAATTAAGAAGTGTTGCGGAAATTCACTTACATAAACCAAGAAATCATGTAGCAAAATCCTAGTTGTAAACCTTCCACCAAGAGAAATGCCAAAAATGCCAAGAAAAAGTCTCCTTCAACAAGTGCGCCTCAAAATTTCAGCCAAAACCCTAGGGCGCAAATTTCATACCTCACTAATGAGTTAGTGAAAGATCCTCCAAAATATGAGAGTGAAAACCCTCAATATATACCATACCAATGAGCTTAATTAAAATTTAGGTCATCAAAAGGCCAACAAGGCCAAAATACACAATAATATGGTTTTACATTAAAATGTCATAAGTTAAACCCTAATCAAACAAAAGTAAGACGCCATGCCCCTTCTAGGGTGACGTTATCCCTTTCTAGGAAAAATGTAACCTCTTGGAGCAAACGTTAGCCCTCCTTGGGCTTCTCCAATCAGCCACACGTGTCAAACTGCCATGACTATCTCCCCAAAACGTGCATAAAGCTAGATGATGTCATGAGCCTCCTGAGTGATGTCCTGGGCCTTCCAAGGCCAACGTTCCAATGAAGAGGGCACAACCCCCCTAGGTAAAGCTCTGTCAGGGTGCCTATGTGGAACGTCCTCCTTTTCTCTGGTGCAAACCCCTCTGTCCTGTCTCTGCCCCCTATTGGGGTCTCAACATCCATCTGGTGGGCTCTTCAGCCCCATGGAGGTTCGAACTAATCATCTCCCCATGTGTACCTGTCTAATGTGGTACCTGTTTGTCGGGCATGATCCTGCACATCAACAGATACACCCTTCATGGCTCATAAGTCACAGGGATCATAGCAATGTCAATCACATCTAATCACCAATATTATTAAACATATGCATAAAACCCCTTTTACCCCAGTCAAGTGCTCAAAGACATTATACAAATCTACAATGCAAGTTTGGAGGACGTGACAGGGCGTCCTATTGGGCTAGTGGCCACTGGAAAAGGGATGCTTCCGGAAGAGATTAAATCCAAGTCATGTAAATGGATGAGGTGGATAAGGGATGTCCTAACAAGAGGTGCAGTGAAAGCAGGGAAATGTAGGGCTTACCTGTGGGTGCCTTTGTAGAAGGTGAGTTGCACCTGTCCTGGATGCAAATGTTTCCAAGCCCATTCATGCCATTTTATTCTTATTTCTTTATTGCTTTTTCTTTCAAGAAGCTAATCAGGGGACACTGCCCTCGCGTGGTGACCAGTGGTGGTAATGTTACCCACAAGCACTTTCATGGAAATGAGAAGGTTGGCTCGTGATAAAACCCCCTTTCTCTTGGCCATGCAACCAAGAGCCACTGACCTAGTGTGGTAACCAGCAGCTAGTAATGTCATACCGCTAGATGCCCATGGACCTAATAGGTTGGCTCGTGATGAGACCCCCTATCCCCTGACTAGGTCTTGTTTTATTATTTTTATGGGTCCCTCTTGTTTCTTGCTGAGAATCCTTTTATTGCTTTCTCGGGGACCCCTGAGCGAAGCATCTCGAGGTTTTAATTTTAGGCTTTATCTTTTTCCAGCTACTTTTACCTTCTCGGCCTTTAGCCCCTTCTTCCCACAAGGCAAGGTGCAACCCTTAAATAATTGGTCAACCCAATGCCAAAACCAATGTAATGGGATGGATGAGCGGGAAGTAAGATGGAAAGTAGTAAGTATGAAGGGAGTAGACGATGACTTTTCATAAATCCCCCAATGGCAACTCAAAACCTATGGGCCCAAGCTTGCTAGGGCATCCTGTCATTCCTCCTAGACATGGTCATGTGGATAAGTATAAGATCCAAGCACCCATTAGAAACAAAAGGAATTAAATGCACATGTTCAAAGGTTTTGAGGATTAGAGTGACACGTACCATGATACTCAGACTCATTACCTCATGGAGCAAGAACCATCTCTGATACAGGACCAAGCCGAAGGTGATGGATGTTGTTGTTGTTGCCGAGAAAGTGGAGGCGCTGTGAGGGAGAAAAGATGGGCCCTCCAGGGCCATGCTCAAGTCGATCTAGCTCTCGGTACTCCATGTCTAGGACCTGTGGGCCTCAAGACATAATCTCCTAGCTATCCCTAAAAGTGGGTGATAACATCTTGCTCCAACTTGGGGACATTTGTTCACTGTAGAACGCATGAGAACCTCAACATCTCTGGCATAACCTGTAACCTGCTTGATCTCAATAGCAATTATTAGTAATCATTTCAGGTGGGGATATCACCCCAGTTCATATATATATAAAGACTGAAAGCAAACATATGTACAAATGTGAAAGCAAACTACTCTAGTATGCAATGCAATGGTATATACAATGAATGCAAATGCCTACCTACTTACATTCCCTTACCTGTGAAGTCAGGTCCCCCCACCTTGATGGGGTTTGAGGAGGCGCCTGTTGACTGGTAATGGGCGCTTTCTTCCTTCCAAAGTGGACAAGTAGTAAGAGTCGTTAACTAATTTTCTTCCAACTTTGAAAGGTCCAAGCCAAAACTGAGTACTTCCTTTCATGTTAGTAGGCTTCCCTTTGTTGGTATCCCACATCCATACTACGTCCCCTTCCATGTACTCTCTGATTTTGAATTTGGTTATTCCCTGAACAACCCTGGTGTGTTGTGCAGAGGGAGGAGGGTGGGATTCCGCTATAAAGACTTTCTGTTGGGAAGGTCGTATCAGCATGTCATTTTCTCCCCTTTACAACAACTTTACGGTCCCAACTTCCTTATCTTTATATTTGTCTAGGAGTTGTTGGTATTCTTCTTTCTTGGGCCATTGAATCTGATCGAAGTATTCCTCTATTTCAAAAGGCATATCATTTGGTGAAAACTCAAGAAGATTTTCCATGATTTTCTCATGTGCTTTGTTATTTTTCACGGGGTAACTAGTTTCTTGCACATGGGTTCTGGTCACTGGCACATTTGGGAGACGGCCTATTGTTCCATTTTTCAAAGGTATATTCACATAAGTGAGGTCCATCTCAAGGGTACCACCAAGTATTGAGGCAAACTTCCAAGACAACAACATCCCCCACACATCTGGGACGTCTACTATCACTATGTCAATGTGGATTACTTTCTCAGGGTATTCTTTAAAGCAAACTTCCACATTTTCAATTACCCTGTGTGTCGGTATGGCTTTAGGCTCGAAGCCACACACATTTTTGTATGGTTGTGTGATTTTCAGGCCCAATTGTTGCATGACCTTGAGAGACATCATGTTAGCACCGACCCTTGAATCCAACATGCAATTGTTGAGGCTCTTATTATTCATTAGTAAGGTCATGAAAAAGGGTACGTGCTCATCATACTGGACCCGAAAGTGATCAGCGTGTAACATAATAGGAGGGTCCATAGGTGATCCTTTGAAGAAATTATCAAATATTTCTTTAACAGATGGTACCTTGATGACTTCTCTTAGATGGATGGTCACATGCATCTTGGATAGTGCCCCATCAAAGTCAAAGTTCAAGTCCACTCTTTCAGTTTTGAGTATTTTAGGAGGAAGAATGTTCGAAGGTCAAGACTTAGTTTGAGTTATTGCGGGAATGGTAAGGGTAAGTTGGTTTAGCTTTTTTTGCCTATATACCTGAACTTCTCGTTTCGCCAATTTTTCCTTTGATTCTGGGTCCAAGTTGTTTATTATTTCCATTCTAGCCTTCCTGGCTGCATCTTTCATGTGTTCTTGATGTTCTTCAGGAGTGATGTTGAGGCAAATCTGGGGGCCTTCTATAACATGGCCTACGTTGTTTATTTGGTCATGGGGTTTTTTAGTCCCAAAAACACCTTCTTCCCATTTGAAGAAACCAACTCCTCTTTGTATCAAACAGTCATCTCCTTGTGTAGAACAATAATCATCCCAGTCTTTAGAGATGTCAGAGGCATCATCGGGACAATCACCCCAATTTGCATCTCTTTCTTGCCCCAGAAGGATGTGGTGGGGTTCCATCAAGGAACTATCACTTATGCATGTTTCTTGCAAAAGTAACACCTCCTCATCACCTAGTGCAATACTGTTCTCGTGGTTGTTGGAAATACTTTGGTCCCCCCTTCCCTTAGTCCATGTTATTTCAGTAATATTATCTTCTTTTGTTAAGGGAAGAGTGGGCCAACCTTGGAATAAGCACGGATCTACAGAGTTATAGTCACTAGGTCCATGATCATTTGTTAGTGAGGAAAAGGGTGTTTACTCATTTTGCTCAAAATAATCAGTTTGTAACAGTGTGGAAGCTCCTTCGAACAATAGTTGGTCATCTGGGGTTTGCTTTGTCAGATAAGGAATTTCCAACATTTCACAAATCCCTTTAAGCCTTTGCAAGACACAGGTCATACGAGTGCTCAGGTTGGTGCTATTATTGGCAGGTTTGGGGAAATGTTGGGTTTGATTGCTAGTATGCACATGGGGCTCTTCAGACTTCATTTATGAGTCCTTATTTGTTTGGCCAAAGCATTCAATTCTGGGCTCACTCATATCTTGACTTTCTTGGATTTGACTTGGGGTGGTCAAGGTGAATATGGAATCTTCAAAATTAGGTTTTTCATGAGTAGCCATACTTAAACCCTCGGATGGTTCATGTTGTCTTGAAAAATTTAAGGCATCTTTAATGTTTGAGAAACCTGTGCTCCATTTCCTATGGAGAACATTGTTCTCCAACTCTAGAGTCTCTAGGAGGTCATGCTCTGGCCCTTCAATGCTTTCCTTATTTACTCCCCAAATGTCATCATTGTTCAAAAGGTTGACCTGATGGGTGAGGCTGCTAAACTTGAGATTCTCTTCAATTTGGCAGGCAGCGTCTTGAGCTTCTTCTAGGTTTGCAAGGAAACGATTCTTGAGAGTGAGTTGTAAAATCCCTTCAAAAGAGTCGAGGTAATGTTGGAGAATCATTCTCTTGGGTAGGAAATTGGGCTCAAGTTTGTAAATGAGAGTATTGAACCTATCATTGAATCCCCTAATGTCTTCATTTGTTTGTTTGCAGGCTTCGAGGAATTGAGAGTAAAGGGAATCCATGCTTTCCTTTTCACACCAATTGTTCTTAAAGGTTTGTTCAAGATCTTCAGGGGTTTTGATGCTATCCTTTGGGAGACTGTTAATCCAGTCTCTGGCGCTTTCGGTGAGTGAGCTCACAAAGAGCCTTCTAAAGACATCAAGGTGTTCCTATCCGAATTGGTGAAACTGAAACCCTTCACAAAACTTGGTCCAATGAGAGTTACCACAAGATCCCTTTTCTCTTGAAAACCTAGGTATCCAGGAGTCAACCTTATTGGGTAGATCATGTAACCCCCCTTGGGTGTTAGCTAAGTCCAAAGAGTCAAAGAGTTCTTTGTGAGACCATTTGGGAGAACTCGCGGGGATGACAGGATTTGTAGAGGCCATACTAGTAGATGAAGGTATGTACTGACGCCCACTACGGGTCGTCATTTGTGGTTTGTGGAGTCGCCAGATAATTTGCTTGAAACTATCAAAGGATAAGGGAAAACACCCTAAGTGGAGTCGCCAAGTAAGCTTGTAAGATAGAGACTCTAGAGGCAACGCTTACCAAAAAGTGTCGTCTTGAGGAGAATTGACTCAGTGTTCCCCAGCAACGGCGCCAAAATGTTATTGCACAATTCGTAATCGAGGTAAAAGACAGATGAAAGGAGGGAAAATTGGCGTAACTGAGACTATCCCACCACTGTCACCTCAATGGGATAGCTCTTTCTGTTTAGGGAGGTAAGGCCCAAGGGAGACGACCCCGATGACCTAGGGTTTTGAGAAAGCAAAGGCTTAAAAGGTTAAATGATAAAATTCCCCCTCACAACTCACCACCAATCAGAATGTCCAGGCTAATCAACCAATAAAGATGAAACTACGCATATGCAAGATCACTTGCTTGGTTAGCACTTCATATAATTATGGACTTCTGATGTAAAGAAATTGATAAACAATATTTATTGATGAAGCAAATTAAAGTTGTATAATGGCAATGATTATAATATATCACTTCATAATAAATGTTAATGCCAATCAATGTAGTAATATCAACATTAAGAAACAATGCCTTAGCTAATCATTCAATTGATTTTAAAGATATAAATGTTGCAATGGTATAAGTATAGCATAAATAAACAATGGCAGCAGTAGGGTTAGTAGATGTTAGTCTATGCTAGGGTTAGAAGGTTAGGTAGTTGTTCAAGATTTTGTTTAGAATTTGTATGTGATCAAGGTACTCAATACAAGAGGTCTTAGATCAGTGCGCCATTAGGTCAAATGGCTGCAGATGTTGAAGGGCCAAAATGAAAATGATATGGCCAAAGACGAGAGGGTCAAATGTTGAGGTGTTGCTAAAGCAAGGCCTCAACAATGAAACCCTAGGGCAGAAAGGCTCACTAAGGTGTAGAAACCCTAGGCCTTAGTGTTCTCTCCTCCTTTAGCTCAATAGCAAGAATAAAAACGGCTAGCTTGAATGATAGATGAAATGGCTAAGGACAAGAGGGTTTAATGATGAAGTGTTGTTATGGCAAGGCTTCAACAACAAAACCCTAGGGAAAACGGCTAACTAAGGTGTAGAAACCCCAGGCCTTAGTGCGTTTTCTCCTTCCTTGGCTCAAATACAAGATGAAAAACAGTTAGGCTAGAAGAGTATGGATAGAGTGTTGATATGGAAAGGCTCTATCTTACTTCAGCAAGTCAAATGGCTCTTAATCTTAGTAGGTGTTAATGTTTTATGCTGATATTATAGTTCTTTGCATTTCATAAGATAAGAGCATAATATGAACAAGATCACTGAGAAATACACATCCACAATAGACACAGCATTTATCCTGGGAAACCCTCTAGGGGAAGAAAACCCAG
>SNQJ01S0012459.1:33352-44321 GCA_010110895.2 Picea sitchensis
CTTGGCAAGACAATTAAGAGTTAGTGAGGACATGATCATGGCAACCACTAGACGCATTGAGGGCACACATGCATTGGTGGCAGATTATTACTGGAGGGCATCGATGTCACATGATAGCTCAGATGGGGGACTTTCCATGGATGACTTTCATACTCTGAGGGAGAGAGTGACTTTGATGAGGGCCGACTACTAGCAGTTGTTGATGGACATAGATTACCTATTGGGGGTTGGCGAGATGTATCACAGGGCCCTGAGGGATTAGGAGTTGGAGGTGGACTGACTCACTCATGAGTTGGTGAGCACACGAGGATTCTTGGAAGGAACACATACAACCCTTCAAGAATCAAAGTCCAGATTAGAGGAGATCTTTGAGGAGACTAGACAGAGATCCACTACATTTATCTCAACAGAGAGTCAGATATATCCTTTGACCACATCGCTTGAGGATGTTGGTGAGTTTGCAGTGGAGCACCAGTTGATGGAGGAGCATGAGTACCCAGGATCGTTGATGAGTGTGGAGAGATATGATCTGGATATGCAGGAGGATGTCCATGGGTCACAAGGACCACCCTTCACGAGGAGTTTCGAGACAATTGGGCACACACATACACATGGAGAGTTCAGATCCAGGGGAAATTATGAGGACACTTCCATTTGTGTTCCAGGATTGGCTGACCTTCATGTAGAGGTTAACCCAGCAGTACACCCAGGATCCATGAGGTTACAGGTGTATACAAGAGATTTCATGCATATGCAAGGACATACAATGATGAGTGGTAGTTCACCGAGACACACAGAGGTGGATGCATTGGATAACAGGGAGGAGACGTACTTAGTGGAGCATGGAGGTTCCTCCCCTCTGAAGCAATATACAGATCTGGGAGATCACCTACGTGGTAGCAGAAGTTGCATGAGTGATGATGGATGGAGAGTGATAGACCAAATTTTTTTAGAGTTACCTACTATTGTACTCAATGGTTAGGGTTCAATGATGAGTACAAACTAGTATTTGCCATGGGTGATAGTAGACGCGATTTTGGTCAAATATTTGGGATTTACCAAATCATATGCCACCTCCCAGTCCTACAATCATTTGCAGATATGTTTGTTATCCTTTCTCAATACTTTCATCATTGACAGTAGTGAAGGGGGTGATAGACAGGGGCAGGGGACATGGAGAGTTGGTAGATCAAGACAACCTGACATGAGTGTCTTTATTGCACACAACAACATAGGGGTGGATCATCAGAGACATACAATTGAGGTGTTGGGTGTGATGGTGCGTATCTTAGGCCATGGGACAGAGGATGTTTTAGAAGTTGATACAGACACAAGTTCTCATTGGGATGAGGATGGATGGCTTCAGACAATTATCATTATGACAAATCAACAGTTAGTGGGGATTGGAAGTTATGAACTTCCAAATTTTCCATGGGATCCGAGAGTCCATTTGGTTAGTAGTTTGCTTCATCTTATGATGGTCTGGGTTGCACCAAGGAGCAGCCTACTTCACTCAGGATTTATTTTGAGAGGGATTGTGGGGACTTGTTCTATGTGGCAAGACATGTTCTACATATTGATACTCGTGATTGATTTGAGTGATGGATGGGTAGATTTTGGTTCCATAGGGATACCTTTACAGGTTCAAATTTTTGATAGCAGGCCCAATCATCATAGGGCTAGCATGAGGATCCAGAAGAGAGGGATCCAGTATGAATACTTTGAGCAGACAATCATGATCAGAGTAGTGCAGTGTCAGCATGGTGATGCTTGGCAGAGACTAGCATGGGACCCGAGTATTGCAAGGTTGGGATTTTCATTAACTAACAAAGGTGAGTGGATCTTTGTAGGGGAAAATCACTTTGATTTTCCATTGAGCTTCAATATTGAGGGGAGTATGTCACTTGTTGGTGATTCATTGAGGTCTTGTAGTACCTCACTATGGCAACAACACGTTCAGTTGATGGAGGCAGTGTTGATTTTGGTATGGAATTGGAGGATAGACTTATTCTGGGTTGAGGCCATGTGTCATTTGCAGGAAACTCATGGTGTTGATATGTTACAGAACTATACTTCACGGGGTATTGTAGTTCACTTCTTGATATGGGATCTAGGGGGTAGAGTGCTTGGTAGTTTAGTGTTTGATGGAGCCTACTTTGTGTCCCACAGGTGGACATGGGACATCGATATTATATGTGGATTGATTTAGTTATTGCTTGAGGACAAGCAATATTCTAGCAGGGAGGACTGTAATGTCCCCAGTTTTGGACATCATTATATTATAGAGTGTTATGCCTAACAGAGTAGCCAGATGGGGGTGACAACGAGTTATGGATATGTTGAGGGGTTTTATTGAGCCCGACTGGCATCGTTCATCATATTTCATTATCAGGATCCATTCCGCACAACTTGGCTTTGGTTCTGTTGAATTCTGACGATTTCCGTAATTTTGAGTTATTATGGGTTATATGTTAATTAAATCCACTAAGCAGGTCATATTGGGCATAATACTTGGAGGAACCTCTTAGTGTAATAACTTATCGGAATCGGGAGGAATAAAACTACAGGATAAGATGATGAGAAGTGACTTTCAATGGCTGGAGAAGCCATGAGGATGAATAAATCATTTTTTTAAAGGAAAAAGGGCTAATTAATTAATTAAGTGATTTAATTAATTAATTAATAATTAATTAAAGTGAAAGTAACTTGAAGAGAAAAGGTGAACAAGGAGTATAAAAGAGAGATAGGGGCCTCTATTATCTCATTATGTTGTTTATCAGTTGATGTTTGGCTTCTTATTAGAGAGCCCATGCACTTGGGGGTTTTGAGGGTTTTGACTGAACAAACCCTAGAGATCAACTCGACGGTGAAATATCCCACCCAACATGGTCCAAGCTTGGTCACATAGGTGAAAGATTCCTCCCTCACCATTCTACAACAACTAATATTCAGTTACATGAGCTCTTGAGACAGTAGGGCACAACTTGGAGGGTTTCTGCAGAGCTAGGGTGCACTAATCTTGACAGAGGAGTTTGTGGGGGGTTCTAAACACCGGATCTAAGAGAGATCTCACTTTAGAGGTGCTTGCTATCACCAGGGCGCCTTTTTGCTTCAGTTATTGAGTGGCTACTTCAACCCATGCATTCTATCATTTAGGGGGACGAGTTTCCACTTGAGGATGGCACACTGTTCTTAGAGATATTGGGTTCTGGAGGGGAATACCTTTCCCAATAGACTGGAGATTTGGCATTGGGGTTTCCTAACTCCTGATCTACATCTTGGCACTTGGTTTAAGTGGTTTGGAAGCCATCTTCAAGGAGGCCAAATTATTGCCTTGTTTCAGCTAGTGAGGGCGCACCAGTCTTAGAGATATTGTTGTGGGAAGGTCTCACAATCGTGATACAACCTAGATATTACTCATATCCTCTAGCCATCACCAGATGTATCTTCTTACAGATTTTTGCAGAGGGTTGAGGACATCAGAGAGGAGGTCGTATTTTCCTTGGACCATTCTAGCCAGGAAGTGCGCATTGTGAGAGAGAGGACATCACATACATAAGAGGATGTTGGATTGCAATATTACTTGGTATCCAACTTGGAGAGGATTTTGGAAGCCTAGATCTTCATCTCTATCTTATATCTTGGAGGCATTGTTAGCCATACACTCTATTCTCTTATTTGTATTTCATATCTGCTCCATTTTGTATGAGGTCAGATATATATTATTAATAAATCAGATCTGAGGTATTTGAGGCTATTTCTTGTGCTATTTGTCTTTCATCTTGTTGAGTATACTACATTGTTACATTGCTATCATTTAATTTCTGAAAACACACAAAGAACCACCATTATAAGCCCCAATGCAACCTAAGAGACTAAAATCAACAAAGAGTTTGACAAAATGCCACAACGAGAAAACCCATAAAATCAATGAAAAACTCAATGTTCCAATAAGATTGGGTTGGGAACATTACAAAGGTTATACATGAAGTGGAAGAGATTATAGAAGAGAAATTAGTTTAATTTAGTCGGAAAACATAAGAAATGTTAAAATACCCAGGTCTTTTGTAACGTGATTTGAATGAGTATCTATGGAGATCTCGGGATCAACCTAGATCATGAATGAATATCATACTAATAGAATAATCTATTCATCTGAGTTAATTGGATTGATTAATTACAAGGAGAGCTCCTCAATTTATAGGATCGAGGAGGCCCAACAAACACCTAAGATTAGCTGGGCAGTTGAAAGAATCTACATGAGCTTAACTCACATAAGTTGTCATGTGTTTATAAATAGAGACAATCTAAACACACAAATACCCCTCCATAAATGAAATGTAGGGAGGAACAAAGACAGGTCTCGAGAACTAGGCCTGATAAGGTATCCATGTACAAACTCTCATAACTGGAGAAAAGGACAAAAACCCGTGGGAAAAATCTCCTCTCCAAAAGAGAGAAAAATGTCAGTGTTGAAAATGGTGTTGGAGCTGAAACTAAAGAAGATCCCATAGATGCATTGAAAAGCAAGAGTATGAGGCCCGCAGAGGTTGAAAGCTCCAATCAGGGAGTATGACCAAGCTCTGAAGAAGAGAGCCAATTAACCTCAAAGAACATGATTGAATTATGAAGTTGAAGAGGATTGGTTGCAGGGGCACAAGAATGGAAAACATTAACAACCATCACATAAATGATTCAAAAAGATAGGTGCTGGTGAGAAACCAGAACAAAGGCTTCAAATAGAAGCAAACACCATCAACCATCAAAAGATCAATAAGGCATGTGGAGGCTGAAAACTCCAAACATGAAGTATGACCAAAACTCTAAAGAGGAGGGCCAAGAACCCCAAGCTATCAATGCCATCAAAGATCCGTGTAGAAATCCAAATTTCAAACTTCTCTAGCAAAGAGACCGATCCTATGAAATAATTCTTGACTCAGAAATCCTGATGAGGTACTCATGTACAATCAACAAAAACATCATAAAATGAGTGTCGTTATGGACATCAATCCATCTCACGAGAGTGCATGGGTCACTAGTCGTTGTAATCATTGATTCAAAATATGAATTAGTGTTGTGTACAAGGCTCACTCTGAAAGTGGTTGATGTAATAAAAAATGGTGAAGCATAAGGAATCACCTGAGGAAGCATTGCATACCACCCCCCCACAATGTTGAACTGAGTGGAAAGGATGATGGCAATGGATGTCACAACTTATGACTAAAGTATGGAGTACAAGCTAAAGGAGACAAATATGCAAAACAACCTAAGCAAGAAACACTCCAAAGTTGCGAGCTCCAAGAGACAACGAAACAAGGAAATACTTGGAGACAAATGCCTAGTTACACTCCTAAAACTATCTGTATGAGTGGCATAGAATCCACTATTCAAAGGTGCAGAATGAGAGGTACCTTAAATAGTCATCATGGACAACAATCCTCGATATGGGTCATGACAAACAATTCCATGTTAGGTACCCATTTACAAGTGAGGAATCATTTCTCTTAATTTATCGAGCTCTTGAAAAAATAAGAATCTCAAAGAGACAGTTGGAAAGAGAGTGAAATGCTTTTTTCAATGCCTCAAACAAGACATAAAATGGAGGTTTCATTGAAGAGTTATGGAAAAAATACTATCCATAAGCTCTAACATACAATAAAGTGGCAGACAATTATGCCATGAACCCCCAAATAAAAACACAAACTACTTCTCATTCAAATGAGAATTTGTTTGATTGGACAAACACAATAGCTAATGCACCAATGGATTTGAACCAAATCTCCTCCATCAACCACAAAGATACATGTCGGGTTGTCCTTTGCTTCCATGTTATGGTCTCTCCCAAAGAGGAGAACAAAAACACAAGTAGAAATAACAGAGTGATGGTTATAAGTAGTGTCATGCCCCCCTACATACCCAAATTCGAGGCTATGACAAGAAGTACCCTGAATATACCCAACCACGAGGTGAACACATGGAAAACTTGGAGCTGGAAGGAATTTATAATAAGAACCCCAATTGACATGGAACCCAATAAATAAAGTCCCCAACCAATCATAGGATTAATTGTTCTTGGAACAAGCAAAAATGGGAGCAAGTAACTTCCCACCATAATAAATAGAACCAATAGCTTGGGCACAATATAATAGAATGACGAACCTTGTTCTGATTTCAAGAAGCAGAACTTAAATGAAATTGTTTGGAAGCCCTCGCAAGCAATCATTGACAGAGCCATAGTGACCAAGTAAAACAATGACTCATAAAAAATCAGAGGAATCTTTGCACCATACCCTATTGTCTGACGCCTCTGCTCATGCCAAGAGAGCCCTAAGGGCGGAATTGACCATGACCACTAGTACCAGGGCTTCATCCATGGCACATCAAGAAAAGTGACAACACTATTTGGTCCACATGGCACGTGCCATTTCAATTTTCAGCTTCAAATAGAAATAAGAAGCATCCATCTAATATCCCATGTGGACTACCCCACTACCAACGAAGTCAGACTCTGCTCCCGAAAAGCAAATCACTAGTGTTTGAATCACTGAGCCAACCGTATGGCGACCACACCCAATGCGAAACCACAAACATAATCTCCATAAACAACACGCCAAAAGAGAAGCCATGTCTTAGTCCATGTGCTGCCAACTTGTAAGAAGTCTCTGCCATGGGTTCCACCACCACCTATCGAAAAGAAAATGAGTGGGTTATCACCAAAGAATAGAAAACCATATGAATTCTCATCTATCAGACACATGGAAAACTTGCGGCTAAAACCCCTGGTAGCGACGAATTGATCTGGTAGTGCCAATGTGGACAAGCTCATCCCAGCGACGCTAATCGCCCCCTGAGGCAAAGCGAAGAGATCTCCTTTGGTGGTGCAGGTGAAGGCCACGCGAGGGAAAGTGGCGATTGGGTTGGATTTTCTACGGTCACTGTTGAGAAGCATCGTCGCATCCCATGCGAGTTGGACACTTAGGTTGGGCACATACTGTATTGTAATGTAGGCATCATGGGCAATGTGGACATCGATACCTCTGCCATCAATGGTCTTGAAACTATTCATGAAGAGCTCTTCTTTGAGATAAATGACCATGTCGCTCTAGAATTTGATCCAAAGTGGCTCGTCTTGAATAACGACATAACAAAGAGTACCAGGTGTGGGTTTCACAACATCGTTGTCATTGGAATCATTTACTACATAGTATTGATCGTTCTTCCCTCCAATGGCATCTCGACCAATGCCAATAACACAATCTACAATCTTTTTCATGTTCATTTTCCAATTTGGATCACAACGCCAACGATCATCAATTGAATTACCAGTTCCATACAACAAATAACTCATTTGTCTGGAGATTTACCAGAGACATATCAACCACTTACCCTATTGGACTTGAGAGGTAGAATCTTCAACCTCGTGAGCTTCCCAAGCGCTACAACGAGCAGCGAATTCGTAGGATAATTTGATCCTCAACAAACTGTCTACAGAGTACATCATGAGACACTGTAAGTGAAATAATCATCAATTGAAGACCCCAACACCAGACATGCAAGTATTTCACAACAATGCCATAAGCGTGAAACTTGCCACCCACTAGAGATTCTATTGCAAATGGCGGTGCACAGGTAGATTTATTGACCCAACCCAAAACCGAACACCTCTCAGAACATAGATCTGCAAATCTGAGCGATATGAGTGAGCAGAATCATGGATATGAATAGGAATCATGCTCTAGATGAGCCAACAAAACAACATGACAAGTATACACTTGCTCAAAAAACAAGCAGGGCAGGAAGCTCCTGCTCTAATACCACGTGGAGACCCGAGGATCAACCTGAATCATGAATGAACCTCATACTAACAGAATAATCTATTAAGATTAGTTGGGCAGTTGAAAGAATCTACATGAGCTTAACTCACACAAGTTGTCATGTGTTTAGAAATAGAGACAATCTAAACAAACATACTAGCAGTATCAAAGAGACTGTGAGATATGGGATTTAACTAAACTTGGTTAATACTCCAATGGAAATTATGTCTTATTTGTGTTGATTTTAATAGTTGAAGTATATAAGATGCGGGGAAAACGTAACTTCAAAATTACATACATGCCGATAAATGACTAACTAGGACCTTGAAGTTAACCAAAAAAATACTATAACCCTTTCTAGTGATTTCCTACTAATTGGAAACCTTATAGGATTAGTGTAAAAGGATGAAAACAAAATGAACCGAATGGAATCCAACATAAGTAGTTTTATGTAGGAGGGGTTGAGGAATTTAACCATCACACCTTTTCACCTCAATTGGAAATGCATATGTGCATGTAGAGAAATGACTAACTAGGAACTTGAAATTAACCAAAAATAATATAACCCCTTCTAGAGATTTTGTACTAATTGGAAACCTTAGAGGATTAATATGAAAGGATGAAAACAAAATGAATTGAATGGAATCCGACACAAGCAATTTTATGTAGTTGGGGTCAAGGAATTTAACAATCACACCTTATCACCTTAATTGGAAATGCACGTCCAGTGACATATGGGATAATATAGTCCAAGCACAAGTTAGGTATCAAGACAAAGCCAAATTCCTTGCATTTGTAATACTTGTTTTTCAACAAATGAAGATGATATTTAAGGCCTTTAAAAATATCTAGAAATACACGTTGATTAATCTCTTGCCCTTGTACCATGTTTTGCACTTTCACTTCAATTCTTCCCCAATCTTTCTATAATTCTCCATCTTTGTATTGCATTTAAAAATCTTTCATTGACAAGATTCATGGTGAAGCAATCCTCCATATTGTTTCTAATAAGCTTCGAACATCAATCATTACAAAATCTTGTTTCCATTCTTGCTATCAAACTCTAAGGTTGCTAGGATTCCACTTGTAGCTGTTGTGTATTCCATCATTGATTTGGAACATAGCCCTTGATTGCCTGAGGTGCACAGATGCTTAAAAATCAACTCTGGGTGGAAATAATTTGTAGGAAACCACTCACATCTTACTTACTTGGGTGGCAAGAATTCACAATTGTATGATCAACTTACTAGTTCATTATCACACTGGCTTTAAAGTTTCCAAGAAATATAACTTTGGTGTGCTGGAAATATTAGCTACCATTATTTTTTTTTACTATCATAAGACATTGATCTAGGCCACAATGATTTTAGAGGTTCTCTAGTGATTATCCCACCATCAATCTATAGAAATCACCACAAAGGTGGCATGGTATATGCAATTGCTGGCTAATTTTAGTACACACAAGATGACCAATTACTATGATATTTATGTTAGATTGAATTGCCCCTCTAAAATATTTTATTCTAATTGAAATACTATAATATTATAGGAGAGTTATAAAGGTGTATCAACCATACTTGGAGAGTGCTACTTGTTTTAAAATTTTCTTTTGGACTGCTTTATTCTCTATCACCCTCTATACATACCTAACCGACTTAAAAGGATGAAATACAACATAATCTAGTGCTTAGAATGGCTAAAATTTACACTTTCCATCTAAAAAGATAGTAATATGTGAACATACTCCTATTATGGAAGACTTGGTACCAGAAACAATATAATACCTTTAACTACTATTGAATACATTAAGTGAAGATTTAAAATATAACTCAAAACCATTGAAAATGCCTAAAGATTGTGGTGCAACTCAGAGCTTGTTCTCCAAAAACTTAGTGTCCATCTTCTTCCTCTAAGTTAGTGATTGTAGGCTCTAGAATTTCCTTCATCCCCCCATGGATACTTGAAGGGGATCTATACTAACTTATTTAATTTGTTTAATTTATTGGGTTGTTGGGGGGAGTGTGGTTCTAAGCTCCCTATTATCCTCTATTTTTCTTGTAGTCTCTTGTTGATTTCATCGAAACTTGAGCACCATGACCTACACACACAAATCATCCATGTTGTTGGCATTCAATCCTATTTCCACATTGGTAAACTCCCCAATTTGGTCCACTAGCTTGCTTATGCTTGACTTGATTTCTTTGTTCATCTCATGAGATTCCCACTACTCTTTTGATGATCCAAAATCTCTCTTTTGAGGCGGTTCACTTCTTTCGTGGCTCTACACCTTCCATCTTTCTTGCATGGAAATCAAAAGTTCCTCTACTTGCCTTACCTTTCCATGTTTGTGTTATTGATCTAGCTTTCTTCTAATAATAGGTTTCTTTCCTTTGTGCCATCATGATTGTGTTATTGTAGTTATCCCTTTTACCAAATTTACTCTTGTATTTGCATCTTTGATATTGACTTTTGGTTTTCTTGAAGGATCACTTTCAAGATATCTCTAAAGTCTCTTGTTGAAGGTAGTATCGATTTTGACCTCATAGTAGTGTCTTGAAGTGTCATCATCTTCTTCTTATGGGGAAATGTTTTTCTCCATGTTTAAGATGAAGGTACCTAGATTTTTAAACCGGGGTAACCCGATGACCATGTCAATTTATTCTTTATACATAGTTGTAACATAGAATTGAAATATACTCATATTCATCAATCGTCACTTGTAACTCCTTAATTCGAAAAAAATATTCCTTTTCAATTATATTTGGTTCTGGAATTAATAGTTGTTTTGCCAAGTCAATATTCATGTAATTTGCATTATGGTCCAAGCTGATAACGATGTTAACCTCTCTTCCTTGAATATTCCCCTTTAATGCCGAAAAATCGTAACACAAGGTTGGACAACCTTCATAATTAAATCTTCCTTTCGTCATGTTGGAATTGTCCATATTATTTTCAGATACCCTTATAACTCCTCTTACTTCCTTCAATTTAATCCCCTTTTTCATATATATAGAGATATTATTGTTTTGGCATATAATATATAATAAACACTTTTTTAAATACCCCTTTTTTCTCCTTTGTTTACTCTTAGGTAATTATTTGTTTATTTTTTAATTGACTTTAGAACTCTTTTGTACGTCTAAACTCCTTTGTAC
>SNQJ01S0012459.1:73421-99120 GCA_010110895.2 Picea sitchensis
TGGATGGAAGTTCCTCCCATCAGTTCCAAACTATGATTGATTTAGAGTTTTGGTACTTATTACCATTTCAATTCTAGAAATACTTGTGTTTATGTTGTTTTCTAATTTCTATATGTTAATTTCTTATAACTCAACAACAAAAAATAAATGCCAATAATTTACCAACCCATAAATTATAGTTGTTGTGATAATTTTATAGATTATGTAAATAATTCACAACTGAGCTATTTAACTAAATTTGCACAATAGAAGCTAACAAAAACCAAGCACATAAAAATAGAGAACACCAGAAATACCCTGGAAACCCCAGTGTGGGGAAAGCCAACAAAGAGAATCTTTTATTCGGATTTCAAGAGAAATATTACAGCAACAGAAAATCATAAATTTCTCAGCAAGTTTTCCTCTCCTTCTTCAACAAAATCGGCCCAGCTAATAGTTGTACGACCCAACACCCTTTTGACTTTGTACGACCCTCCCTGTGCGACCTATGTACGTCCTAGGTACGACCTGTACAAACTCGACCTTGTACAATCGCTTTGTTTGTTGGTTGGTACAACCTGTGTACGACCGTGGATGGCTGAGTGAACTTGTCCCTAGTTCAGCCTCTTCCCCCCTGCTTAATGTGCCCTGGAACCAACCTCAGAAAGATGTTGTAAGTTGCCTTGAGTTTGACCACTCTCTACTTCACAATATGTCTCAGGTACGACCTCCATTGGCTTCCCAAGTCTGGCCCATAACTCACCCTCTCCAAGTTTCTCTCCCTCTTTATTTCTCTTGCCAAAGCACCCTCTTCCTCTTCTCACAAATGATATTTGTGTATCCCTTTCACCCTCAACCCTTCTATTTATCTCTCTAATTCACTTGTTCTGGAGGCTCCAAAAATTCACTTTAGTGAATTATTAATTTCTGAAAAGTGATTTTTTCACTAGTCTGAAAAAAAAGTCATTTAAGTGACTTTTATTTTTATTTTTCCTAAGTTAAAACTTAGGACAAAATAAATAAATTTGATTTGGGTATTTAATTGTGTCCATCATCTAGCGTTGGACACAAAGGCTTCACTGAGACACCATCTAAGCTACATAAATTAACACTATAAAGGCACTCAAACACAATAATGTAAAGATAAGGTAAGAGTAGATAACATTTCCTTATTCCTCTATAAGCCTTAAAAAAATAAATATCTACCATTCAATATAGGGACTATCTAAGGGGAAGAAAATATAGTGGTTTGGCCACATAATTCAATCCATTGAGAAACCAAAATTTTTAACACCTTTTCTAAGAATTCGTTATTCACCCAACTGAAGGTATTGTCCAGGCCCAACTTGATGGCCATGGGTATTTTCTTATGCTTGAAGTTTCCATGGGGGGCTTCTTGAACTAATTTAAACATGTTTTGAAATTGTTTTTCAGGGATGAAATCCCCCTATTTTTTTAAAATCAATCCATGCATGGTTGTGTTAAGTATATCAATCAACAACATAAAAAATTATAGGAAGTATGACATGAACTTGAATCTAGCAAAGGAGGACATGTTCTTTCCTTTAGGGTCTATTATCACAAGATTTGGCACTTGTGCAAAGCCCTCACAAGATGGTAATCTTGCGTAACAATTGGAAGTAGATGCCACTGTCACCTAGGCAAGTACTTCCCTTGTTTTAATGAAGGATGGGTCCAACACAAGGGATACTTCCCTGATGACCTCAAGGGATCATATAGAAATATTATCCAAGCCTATGGCCCCCTATCTTGGTCACCTCAATATGATAGGATAGGTCTATGGAAATGTGAAAGGGTAAGAAGAGTTTGGACAAGGTAATTGGTTGATGTTTGTAATACAAGTTTACCAATGCATATAATAACAATCACCAAGTCTAACACATGAATGATCACCTTTAGAACACTAGCTATCAAGCAAGAAGGTTGTTGTAGAGAAATTGAAATAGTAAACAACGATTATACCATCCAAAAATGTTTTATGACATCAACAATAAATCAGCCCTCAAAAATGTAAATAAAATATAAAATATATCCCTCAATAAGTAGAATAAGAGCCAAGTGTTCAACAATGATTTTAACCTTCTTTAACTACAATATTAAGTAAGTATTCAACAATCCAGTCAAGCCCTAATTGTTGTAGAAAGCATTTATAACAACAACAATAATTTTTCTTAGATTTCTAAACGTTGGACTTACATAAGCATGACAACACCATGCAAAACCTAATCTACTAAAGCATTTTCAGAGAAGAGGATTTTAAGAGAGTTGTATCACTTGCAAATACTAGGCCAGTTTCATTTTTCTCTTTGAGCAATGGAGTCAAGCAACACCATGAATTAGATGACCAAGAAGAGATGAGAATTTGAAACCCAAGGACTAAAGCCTTACAGGCCTAGGATCAAACTCAAAAGACAAACCCTAGATTTTATGGCCTTATAAACCCTAGGTGTCGTGTCCTTCTTCTATGACATCTAACTTGAATATTAAAGTGAACTAGGTCAAACTCTAAGGTTTATGGCCTTATAAACCCTAGATCTTGAGCTAGCCAAGACAAAACCTTGGGGGGACAAATACTTTTAATCCTTAGAACTAGGTCTTAGATGCTTCAACAAACAAGATGAATGAAATGGGGAGGGGGAAAAGACTAATTATAATCCCTCCTAGGGTTTCAAGCAAGAACAAGGTAACATGCAACAAATTTACAATATAACATTCACCACAATATACCATGAACAAACATTTAAACTTGACATAAGAAACTTACTTCAAACAAGTCTAAATGCATAAAGAAACCCTAGCTCAAGATCATCCACTAAAAATAAGACAAAGCATCCACAAAGTTCTCCTTTCGAAGGTGCACACTAGTTCTCCATAGAAAAATATAAGATAAGAGAGAAATATAAGTGAAATGTCACAAATGATGAGTTATGATTTGGAATTGAGGTAGTGGTAGCCTTTATATATAATGCATCCCTAGTGATATAACCCCTCAAACCCCCTCAAAGTATATGCATTCCATGATACAAGCGAGATAGTTCTAGGTTGACCCCTTGAATAATTTCAAACAATGAATAATCATGCTAATATATCATAATAATGTCCTCTTAGGTCACACGTGTGGTGACCTCATGCTCCAAGAGGGTGTGTGAATCCTCCAAAGGCCACATCTCATCATTCAAGAGGTGCAAATCAATGTGAAGGCGACACCTCCTCATCAAAGGTTGTGCCTTATCTTCAAGGAACCCCATCTCATCATCAAAGTGGTGCCCCAATGGTAAGCAAGCCTCAATCATCATGAAGTGATCATAGCACATGAAACCATCCTCAATATGCTCAATGTACAAGGTGAGAAGGCCAACGTCCAAGGTGTAATGGACATGCATCACCTCTTTGAGTGGTGTCCAAACATAACCAAGTGCAACGTCCTCCATCAGATGTTAAATAAGGTGTGGGGTGCATTGTCCAAGGTGTGGGATTCCGTCCCATATTCCTACCATCATGACTATATATGTTAAATGAGATCTCATCTATCCATCATCTAGGGTCAAGGAGATGTGAGAGGATGTATCTGAAGGGGGTCAATCACTAGGTGACCCAACGCTCTATGGCACACCTGCTATATCATGCATAAAGTGCACAACGTCCTGGGTGAAAGCACAAGGATGTCCTCCAAGTAACCATGTCAAGTAAACCAAGTCAATCAAAGTCATAGAATCAAGTAAAACTAACAATCAAAAGGGGAAATAGTCCTTAGAATCATATAAAGTAAGCCACCTATTAACACAAAAACCAAAATGAACAACTTTCAATGGGTATCCCCTTAAAACTTCACACAAGCTCAAGACTTTATGCAATTTGGAAATTTTAGGTATGTGAGGAAAATCAAAGGAACCTATTAGGTGTGTCAGTACCCAAGTAGAGAGATATTTTTCGAAAGAACCCATAAGAGATATGTAATGAATGTGAGTTGGTCATGGGGTTTACTTCTTAAAATGGGGTCATTAACATGCAAGACAATGTATGGACTCACCTCCATGAGTGCCTTTGTAGAGGGTGCACTTGGTGATTGAGTTACCCTTTCCTCGACACTTTTTGCATTCCAAACCCCTTATTTTCCTTTTTCTTTATTTGATTTGGTTTGCAAGTCCCCTTAAAAAGGTTTCAACCATTAACACTTCCTTTGCTTTTTTATTCGGGATATATCAAGTCCTTTTTAATAGATAATGTGTTTATTAAGATTAGGACTAGGGATGATTGACATTAGTGAGGGGGTAGAGATCAAGTATGAACTATGGATTTTGAATGTCCTCATTATCCCTTTCTTTCTTTTTATCAGCTAGTTGCAATCTACCCATGGGCCTTGAGCCCCTTCTTTTCATAAGAGAATGAGGTACATCCATTTTTGGTGTACATGTAACCACATTACTCAAAATGTGGGAGAACAGAAGGATCAAGGATGAAAAAGTGATAAGTATGATTGGAAATGGTGTGCAACCCCATTCAAGGAACCCCCAATAGTACTTTTCCCTAGGAGTGACAACACGAGACTAGGATGTTTAGGATGGCCACCAAGGTGAAACAAGGAAAAAAGCATAACTTCTGAGCTTATAATTCATTATACAACTTCAACATATGATCATTACTCAAATTTTCAATATGTTAAATAATACACTTTATACGAAACAAAGACTAATTATGTACCTCATAATGAGTTGGAACACCATCTCCCAATGAGCCTTGTTGATTGAGTGTGATGAGCCATGTTGATGAAGAAAAAGGCATATGAGGGGGGTTGTTGGCCTGCTCTATGTGGACATGATAATCATCATGGTCATTGGGATCACTGTCTTCATTGTGGACCATGAGACATGATCTCCTCTAGTTACCCCTAGGTGGGAGGGGGTAACAGGGTCCAAAGCGAGGAAGGAGTTAATTGATTCTCTAACCATTTTCTTCACACTTTATTTTTATACAAAATTAATCATGTCTTGATTATTTAGATCCCACAAGTTCTTATAGAAATTCAATTCAAATATATTTGGGCAAGGAGTCTTATTTAGCTAGGGGTAGGGAATATTCAATTTCCTCCATCAAGATAGGTCTCCCTCTAGTTGTCAATTCTTCATCTTCCAAAATTTGAGGAATAATTTTTGACAACTCTTATTAGACTCATTCATGGTCTATATCCTTATGAGTAGATTTCTCCAATATGAAGATAGGTGTTATCCACAAAATTTGTAGGTGACTTTAAAGGTTTTGATGTAGTGTAGGTCCCTTGATGTCTTGTTAAGCTCATATTTTTCCCTCTATTCTTAGGGTTTCTGATAAAAACAAATTTCTAAATGATATTCAATGTATAATTTTGGGTTCTAAGTCTCTTCTTTCCTTATGGATCTTTCTCGAGTCCATCACTTTCTCTTGGGTGGTATTCTCGAGTTTTATTTCCATCAAGTCTAAAATCTTAATTATTTCATCTCAATCAGGTTTCTATTGTGTCAATTAATATGGGACAATGTTTACCATTTTCTTTTGATTGTGGTGTAGCTGAATAATGAAAATATTTCCTTCCTTCAACGTGAAAAAATTATCGTTCCATGTATGAGTCATTGCTTTACTTTGTTTTCCTTTTCGAATACTTCAAATCTCGTGAGGATAGACTATTTTCTTCCCAATCCTTGAAGGCATAATATATTAGAGAGTTTACTTTTGAATAACAATCCCCATCCTTTTTCTTTTGGCATGAATACTCTAGGTGGGGTTTATAAATCATTCAATGTGCTTTGCATTTCCCACACTTTTCCTATTCTGCATCCAACCACATACTCAAGGATACATCTAGGGATTACTATACAATCTGGGCCACTCACTTGATTGATGAGCCAACAAATGGAGATGAAGTGGGAATAAATTCAAGCCAGCTCAAGTTTATTGGGAACAATGAACGACCTAATAATAGTGAATTCTAATAGTTGATATAATGGAAAATTTGGAGAGTAAACTACAAGCTTCACTCGGCTATAGCTATCGATCGATGAGGTCCAACCATTGATTTATATAGAAATGCTTCCAGAACTAGTCTTTCTCTAGTTCTCACTGTTGACGCCCAGAAGCACAATGTAATACCCTTGCCTACAAATGGGTTGAAATGCCTTATTATTTATATACATATATATAATAATATACTAGATAGGTGGGACCCCCTTGTTTAAATCATGGTGAAAAAGAAACGCTTCTTTGAATTGTGCACATAACAACCTTGCGAAGCATATTACAGTTTGAGAAAAACACAAGAATTCAAACAAGTTTTCACATGCAATCAATGATGATAAGGGTTGGCAATTTAAAGGTCGAAGGCAAGTTTTGAAGTGAAAAGCACTTTGGTTATAATTGTTATACATATATGATTAAAATTCAAACTTCAACTCACACACACATTGGTTATGAAATATTGCATTCATGGCATATTGTGTTATAGTATTGGTTATGTTTGGTGTATGCAATTGTTTTGAGGTCAATTCGATCCTTGCAAGTTGGAGCCTGTTAGAAATAAATATGGGACATATTATGTTCTGGTGTTGGTATAAAACTATGGTATAGGAGGGTTTTTGTTTCAATTTGGCAAAATGGAAGTGATGGGTTGGATTTGAATATGGTTGATTAATACGTTTAATGAAAGTTTGGATGCTCTCCATGTTAGCTATGGTTGATTGCAATTAATGAGAGGGTGGAGAAGCGACATGCATTTACTGCATGTCATTCTTACCCCACCTCGAGCTCACCACCCTCGTATTGTCGTGCATTTTTGGTTGCTCTAGTTAGTTTGCTTCCGTTTCGCTCGGTTGTTGGGAGAATAGAGGTAGTCTTTGTGCTTTTCGGTGCTTTCTTCACATGTAGGGTGACTCTCGCCCTTCCATTCATCATTGTAGCCTCACTCTGGATAAAATATCTGTGTTAGCTCTTAAAATTCCTATGTAGAGTGTTTTCTTTCTGAAAGATATAGTGTTTGAATGTATACTCTGTCTGTGCAAATGATATTGGTTGGCGTTTCGAATTTTGCGAGTTGGAATTTGTTTAATGCTCCTTCATGTTGAAGTTATTTGGTTATGGTTGTGCCTGGGGTGGATGAATGGTTATTATTTCTCCTTGATGTTGATATAATTTATGGAAAATTTGTTTTATTTCCACCCATGTCTCGTGGTAGAATCCTGGAGGGTCTTTCATGGTAAACAATAGAGACATTTGGTTTTTGGGTTCTTTTAATATGGTTATTCTTACCTCCTTCTCAATCCATGAGAGGCCTGTGGCCCCGTCGAGTTACCATTCCACAATTTTTGTATTCAGAGTCGGGTTTTTTCCTCGCGGCCACCTTGGAAGCAACTGTGTCAAACTTTGTTGTAAAAATAATGGAGGTTTTGGTTTCATTTTACCAAACCCCACTTGTAGAAATGTCTCACCCACCTGACCATTCAGTCCCCATTCTTCCTTGTCGTGGTTGTTATAAACTCAAACTTGGTTTTTGAATTGGTTATGTATTGACCCGACAATAGAGATATTTGTTACCTGCATTGGATCTTGATTCATTGGTTCACTATCTACGGGGTTTTGGTCAATTCTTTTGAAGGCTGTATAGTGAATAAATGAAAGAACACCAGGGTTTCGAACCCAACCTGTCACATAGCTTACTGAAAGTGGTGATACTAGTCTCGTATGTTGAAGAGTGTTAGCTTATGTTTCACTCCATTGTGCACTTGATGCGGTCCAATGTTAATTGTTGGAATGATTCTCTTTATGGTCTATCGTATAAAAAGGAATTTTGCAAATAAAAGGAAATAAAATTGCACAGTGGGAAGAAATTGATTATAATGGTTTCGGTTCGGTGATGTTCTGAGTCATTTGGTTTTTGATAAAAGGAAACTGTAACCAACTAATAAATAGAAGGTCTCGAACCCAGTCCATTGTGCAACATTTAAAATTGGTTTGATGTAAATGATTAAGGTCGACGTCATGTTCTTTTCCTCATCTCCCTCATGTCTGTTATGAGCGATTTGGATATGGTTGTTGTTAGTTGGAATTATGAACAGTCTGTTTATAAATTGTGTTGTTTTTTGATCAAACATTTATGAAGAAAAAGTGGAAATTAAATGGTTGAGTTTGACAGTCCCGGAGTTCTGTTTTGGGTTTGATATGGAAGTTTTTTTGTCTTGAACCTTCAGATTGCTTGCAGTTTAAAATGTTTTCTTTGGCAATTGAGAATGTATCATTTAAAAGAACGAATGTTATTCCATATAATGGAACAATATCCATCTCATTTCCCATTCATTATACCACTTTTCGCTCCTTACAAACCCACCATCTTCCCAAATTTATTTTAATTCCCTGTTATATTATTTTGAATTGCATTTGAAAAGAAAGAAAAGGAAGTGACTGGCTTTTGAAATTTGGAAATGGAAATATTTTTTTATGGAAGTTGCATCTGTGTTTTCTTGAACAATATCCACAGGTGGTTCCCATCTATGCTACCATGTTTTTCTCATTATAAACCCCTCACCTTCCCAATAGCCCTATCATTCCCTGTTCAATATAAATTAATCATTGATTTGAGTAGTATGATGAATGGATTGATTGCATGTGCTTCTGTTGTGAATGATAGAGCCACCCTTTGATTTTATTTAGGTAGGGTTGATGCATGGACTATCAAAAGTTTTCATAACTAATTGGAACATTGCTTTAGGATGAGTTTCTTCAATAGAGGCAGTAATGGCAGAGGAAATAGAGGCAGAGGAAATTGGCAAAGAGGTCATAAAAGACCTCGGTTTTCCATACATTTCGATGTCGATCCACAAGAATTGAATCATCTTTTTCAAGATGGGTTCTTCAACCTAGTAGTCCAAGGGATCCTCCAGCTCCGACCTGAAAGAACTCCCTTCCAAGCACATCAAATTTTTTTGGTATCTGAGTCCCTCCCCATGTATCAATGTGACTAGAACTGGCTGCCAACGATGGTTGGCAAGAGATTGCCCACCAGCCTATTTTTCATCACCACGGTTGGCCTACTGCTTCTTTTCCAGTACCCCCTCCACCACCACCAAAGAATCAAATTGACCAAGTTGATCATGTTGTCTCACCCATGCAGTCATCTCATGCTAGTAAGAGACTGAAAAACGATATTCCAGAGCCTGTGCAAGACAAAGGAAAAGGAGTAGACACTCCCTCCAACTCATCCAAATCTATGTCCTCCCACCTTCATCTTAAGGATGATTGTTCTCATGTTATCAGTGCATTTCAACCTCAAGGTTCCAACCAACCAAAGACTTCCACAGAAAAATAAAAAGGGGACAACAGTGAAAAGAGGCCAAATGCCTCTCACATTAAATATGGTTTTTGATGAGGATTAATGTTATTTTTTATGTAGAAGATAGTATTTTTAATTTGACAAAGTTTTGGACACCAAGCATATATTTAGGTAGTTTTTTTGGACAGTATGGATATAATGTTTTTTTTGGATATGATCATATTATATTTTGTTGATATTTAGATATTTGATTATAAAAATGAGCACGAGAGTTACAAGGAGGATATTTGAATCAAATGATTGAGTTGATCTTTCGTGTTTGATGAATATTTAAAGAAAATAATTGGGAGTCACAAGGGGTCCCACCTATTTAGTTATTATTAATTAGACCCTTATTTATATATACTATTATTATTTGTCTCAACTAATTAGTTAAGCTATTTTGGCTTAACTAAAGAAAGGTAGTTGAGCTACCATAACTTATTGAGAAGGAATAAAAGCTCAATGAGATGAAGAGACAAGAGGGAGAGAATATAAGGAGAACTACAACCATAAGGTTTCCTCTATACTAGTGAGATGTTTTCAACTTTCATTCATTCTGAGTTTACTAGAAGGCTTAATCCTCTTGATGACAACAGGGTTTTATTGAAGGCAGCATGATTCAAAAAACTGAATCACATATTTCAACAACTTGTTTTAAAGGTGTATGCTTTATCTTTGGGAATATGTGTATTCTTGTTTGTGTATGAATTGAATTTCATGACTAATAAAGAATATCTTGCAAGAGTCAAATGACAACATTTTGTGGCAAGCTAATCCAGATCTTTAGCTTCAGTTTTCTTCTTGTTGCCAGAGTCTTTTTGTATGGTTCCCATCGAAGGCTTATAAATATGACTTTGGTCCCTACCCTCATAAAAACTAGCCTTGATCCTTTGTACTTAATACTTGTGGATTAAGCGATTGTTTTTTAGGCTATAAACCCCGACTGACATTCCCAACTATCTTGTCTTAGCCCGACAAGATCTGAAAATGCTTGAGTAAGGTTTTCTATACATTTTCCTCAACACTCACTAAATAAATATGTGTTCAATTGTGAGCAAATCCCCTCTCTCTATCTTCCACCCGGCTAGGAAGAGGAGAGGAGGCGAGGAGACACCTCAACAACTAATAAAACGACAAGGCATGTCAATGGAATAGACAAAGCAATCGGGATCATGAAGAGAAAGCATGTATTATTGGAATAACGATTTGGTGGAAGGAGTAGCTCCTAAGGAAGAAGATATGGCTGAGTAGAATCTATGTGACACATTAGTAGACATATCCCTCTCCCTTTGGGACCTTCCCCTCTATTTCTAACCTAGATATCCTCATAAGAAACTTTGGATCATCCTCTCCACATTGATAACTCTACTTAGTCTCTTCAGATTGTGGTATAAATAGGGAGAGAATCTAGTTGAGTGCAAAAGAGATATCCTCTTCTCTTTCTCCCACCATGGATTTGTTTTTACCTAGTTCCCATAAAAAATGACACAGAAAAGTAGAAGCGACCTATTTTCAATCCCCAACCACCATCTAACATATTGATTCTCACCCTCCCCCGTAGCCAAGGGAAAGAGGAAGTTACTCCCTCCTTCGTTGATCAAACTCTTGGACTCAAAGAAAAAAGCCTGCTAATATTTTCTAACCGGAATCAAGCGCTTCACCGAATACCCCAATTCTTATCACGATCGAATATCCCCACTGCCTGATCTACGAGTATATACACAGGTCCTACAATTCAGACTGTTCTCACAGGGATACAAGAAAGCATGATACCTATTTCTAGCATGTATACCATTGGGACCCACAGGCACTACACTTAGGAAGTGCCTAGCCGTGACCTAGCATTTGGGAACGATCACTGCTATTCCCATCATTCATACTAGAGAGATACCCGACCTAAACCCTGGAACTAGAACGATACATGCATGCAAGGAAGGAAGGGACCGGCATAATTTCATCTTCTATTGATACGACCGGGGATTAGTATCGACGACACATAGGGGAAACATTGTAACAAGGGAGAGATGAAAGGGGGAAGGACCAGGGTCACATATATTGGTTAGAACTACGCACATATTCCTTCCATAAGTGCATCTACTGGCATTCAGGCCCATCAATCACATTGATTGAGACCCATCAATACATCAAGATCCAAAACTTTGTCTCCTATCATTCTAGGAATTGTGTTTTCTATCATTCATAAGGAAGTATTTCTTCCCCTCCATCCTTTATCATTGTTGCAGACACTACACCTCCTATCAATGCATATGAGAAATGCACATGAGACCATGAGCAGGGAGGGACCATCCTACCACATCTGCTATCTACTATACAAGTATACCTAGACATATATAATTGCCTTGAACTACTTCCTATCCTCCATCACTTAAATTGATATCCACACCACGGCATGCATACACTATGGATGCTCCCACTCAGATATCATTAGACATATAGATACACCTATTATTGGATGGATAAGCTATGCACGAGCTATCACTACATCTAGCACTATTAGAAACTATACATATATGCATTGTACATCCACTCTTTTTATCTCCTACACCCACACACCTACCATTTTATTCTCCTACCATGAGGCCCATACCATTGTCTAGGGGGTTCTTCCTAGCATTCATTTGGACCATACCCACTGTGGCCAACCTCACTCCTATGACTACTGGATAGAACCCACATTCACCCCATGAATAAACCTTCCATGCACCCCACAAATAAACCCACCATGCACCCCACAAAACTATTGACATCACCTCCCCTATGGTCTAGTTCTATATTCAAGGTGGGGCCTGACCCTCCTATTCCTATCATTTCAACAGACTCAATCATGTTATTCCTATAATTCATTTATCCATGCATAACTCTCCTTCATGTCTCGCTTCTTCAATCTACCCTGCCTATTTAACACAAATAAGACACTTCCTATGTATTTTGTGCATAGAGACATATTATTATTATTATTATTATTGTGTGTGTTTCAAGCACTTTTATCTCTTTGGCCCATTTACATCGATTACAGGAGTTTTCTCGATGAATGTCTGAGCGAGCTATGTATTTGGAATCGAATCAAACTTCTCTCACGAACAAGTAGTGTTTGACTCATAACAAAGTGGCTCGGGTTCGTTCGAGAGGGACATGACAATGTAATGGATGGGGACTATAATAGAATGATCCATCTGGCAGGCCAAACATGTGATCCATGGATCTTCGATCAAGCTTACTTCCTTTTCTGATTTGATCTTATCATCGACCAACAATTTGGAAAGCTATTCATGAGAATATCCCCAACCCTGATGCATTGTTAGAAGGAACAATAGTTGACGACAACAGTCTTTGATCCTTCTGTTTTCTTCCCACGCTACCCCACCAGATAATCTTGTAGATAGTCCCTATTTAGGTAAGAGGGAAAGAGGGAGATATCTAATTGAGAGGCTTGTATTTTTGTTCGTTCAATTTGAAGGATAGGCGGATACATGAAGTGAGGGAATTTTGTTCGAATTGGAAAGAAGCAGGTTTATGGAATTCACTTCCCATCATTCATTTCCTCCTTGTGGATTGCTTGGTGAGTGAATTTGGTTGGTATTTACAACAATCAACGTTGTTTTCTGGTCCTTACGCTCTTACTTTACGAAGGCCCATGAAATTCTAGGAAAGGACTTAAATGCCTCTTACTTGACAAATTTCTTTATCAAATGGAAAAAAAGAAGTTGAAATGCCAATCTTTGCCTTTGACTTTACGAAGTCTCACTTTCACTTAGAATATGCTTATAAATAATGACACGACACTGGGTTAGAGATAGAATAAAGAGAAAACACAACACCATGATGAATTTCAGGCTTGAATTGTATCAAATACGCCTTTTCAAACTATTACTGACTTAACTTCATTTCATTTCATTAAGTGGGATAAAATATATGTGAGATAGAGAACATAAATCGCTTGTGATTTTTAGCGCTAACGTGGGATAACATAGAAAAATTGGCCTTTTTTTCTTTTACGTGCATTAAGTGTATCAATTCGATCACTAGAAAGGGTCAAGGNCCCTTCTCATGGATATCCCTTATTAGGATCCAAACCTCCCATATGCACATATTTAGATCAGGCCAAAGAATGTGATACTCTATCACCTCTTAAATAGCCCCACCAGTTCCTTGGAAACCACCTTAAGGAACAAAAGTTTACGACTGATAAATAAGGAGTCCAACGCATCAGGATCTCAAAACATTCTTCTTGTTCCTAAAGGCGCTACTTTAGCAGTTAGCAAGGAAAGGAGATAACATAGTTGGGTGTGATGGAACCACACATCATACCTAACCACACTTAGGGTAGGGGGAAGAAGGGGACCACAATAAAACCTTATGCTTACACCACCTTCTTGATCGTTTTGAAAATGAAGGGGTTTGGGTGGGATAGTGAACGTACAAGAACCTTTTTTCTCCTCTCCATATAAAGAGCTCCCTCTACGGAGGAAGACTCTCTTAGCCAAAGATACAGGGGCATATTCACTTGACAAGAATAAATCCACCGGATATGGAAACTCAAGACTTTATAGCCGCAGATGGATTATGATCCATTTTGCTCTAAGACACCTTGCTTTAATATTGAGCTCTTGCTAAGGGCTCAACCCTTAGAGCTAGTATAAGGTTGGTGTAATCCTAGCCACCTGCTCATCGTAAATAACGTTATCATTGCCGAGTAGAGCATATCGGTAAAAGAAGGCGATTGATCCTGTTAACTCAACACAATATTGTATTATCAGGTGATGTAGTATAGAGAACACTAACCAAGACAAATGGGAGAGGGTTGGGTTTGGGTGGCAGAATGAGTAGATTTGGCGTTGGCATTGGCAAGTGGGCGGAATCCAACACCGTGTAGTCACAAGGAATCGACGCGTGAACGGGTGGAGCGCATCTTGAACACCAACATTCTTTACCTAAAATGGTCAACCTAACCTATCAATATTCATAGAGGATATCAAGATCTTAAGAAATCAAGTTTCCTTGCTGGAAAAGGAGAAGTTGGATGCGAAGCTAAGGGTTCTTCTAAATAAATACAAAAGAAAGAAAAAAAGAAACAAATAAAGTCATAATCCACAATGAAGTGAAGGGGATAGGGAGGCTATGGCTATCTCTTTCTTTCCTCTAACCAACCAAGCAATATCTCTTTCTTTCTCGGTCTATCTATTTTTTAATTACCTAGGATAGAGAGTAGGTCGTCCACTTAATACTAGATCGACCATGTATCTATTGTATCATCAATAGAGGAGAGTCTCCATCCAACCCCTTGCCCTTGTTCACTTTGGCTCGCTTGATCGTCTGTCAAATTGATGAAACTTTTTCCATTGTTCGATACGATTCAATATTTTCCGTTGCACCTGGATTCACTATGACTCCACGAATCTGGGACTAATAGGGATTGTAAGGGTAGAAGGACTTGGGTCCCCCCATTCGAACGAGAGGTGACAATCGCTTGAATCGGTTCTATTATATCCCACCCTTTTAGAATGTGTTATAAAGGGGTTGTGGGAATTATTCACAGTCTTAGTTCTTGCCTTACCATATGTGAGATCTCTAATGGTTCCAATTCCCTCGAATCTCCCATTACAGAGTATGGTGAGGTTCATAAAGAGGAAATATCTCGTCTCATGGAAGAGGATTAGATAAGATATTCTCTAATGAAAATGATACTTTTATCGCTCGTAACTGGTTGCATTTCCCATGCTTTGTATTGAATTATTCCACTCAATAGAAGAAACCTTGTTAAGTAGGTTAGGGTAGGGTAAGGTAATATAATGTAGTATAGGGTATGATAGATTAGACTATGTGGACTAGGCTAGGGTATGGTAGGCTAGGACAATCTATGTTGCTCTATGGTAGGTAGGGTAGGTTAGGATATGCATCATGCATCATATGATGCAAAAACATTGTTTGAAGCTTTATTGGGCCTTTATTGTATCGAATGTGGCACAACTTGTTCAACAAATTGAGTGCCAACTACCACATTCTAAGAATGGTAAAGCCAACACTTTGACGCGCTATGAATACCAAAATGGGGAGGAGGTTAATGGTATGAAAAATAATGGGCCAATAAATTCTTTAGTCAATATCGAGGATAAACATAGTTTAATTTATACATAACCAAAACATAGGGAGGTCTACATAGTTTAACTTATACGTAACCAAAACATAGGGAGGTCTACATTTCACAGGAAGTGAGACTGCTACATAGATGTTCAAATCAAGGAGGCTACATAGCATTAGGTCTAATCACACATGTGGATGAACAACATTTTCTTAAAGGAGAGAGGTTTGGACTTCTCTTGTTCAGTGTGTTGGTGAAGGAACAACTATTTCCTTGCAACAATTGCTCATATGCCACTTAGAAGCCTAATTATTTAGCGAATAAAAAAATGGTAGATGAAAAAATAGGTTCCATGCTAAAGGTGAAAGAACAAAACTATTTGAAGTTTGGGCCTCAACAACAAAAAAATAACCATGGCTTAGAGTTATTGGGGGTAAAAGTAAGGGGTTATTTTTTAGAGAACATAGGTAGTGTTTGACTAGAGAAATCAAACAAAGTAATGGGTGTTTGACTAAGAAAACTAGATGCACCTAGTAGCTTTTAAGAACTTGGATAAGACTTGAAAGTCACTTACTATCATAAATTCATAAATTCATATTGGAAAAGCACAGTTGCTCTTCTTATACAATGCATTCTTCACACTAGGAATGTATGAATTCTGCATCATTCCCCTCAAAGGTAGAAACATCTGAGCATGTAGCGGAGACGGTTGATTGAGTGGTTGAAGCAATAAATTATGAGGATACATATACATATGCAGATCCATACCCAGGTTCAGGTCCAAATAAAGCATCTGAGCCAGTGAAGACACCTAAAGCACCTCTAGCAGAGTAAGTAGTATATGGAACATAGTAAGCAACCGTTGAAGTATTTTACTAAGACACATGTATAGATCTTGATCAAGCTTATGTTTTTTTTTATCATGGTACAAGTTATGCCTTTCGAGATCATATCTAGATTAGGACCTTCATGATCGAGACCTAGAAGCAGACCCATTAGCATAGGCAGTTGTTCTGAATTTTTGTACATAAGCATAGACAAATCCATCCATTGAAGCAAGGGTAGATGCAACATAAGTTGAGACAGTTTAAGAATCAACTTACCTTCACTTGGTTCTACCAGTTTAAGCACCACCTGCACCACTGGGATTTGTACCTACACTAGGATTAGTAGGTATCTCCTTATATAAATATTCATATCCATATCTTAGTGAGCGAGATCCTAATCCATCCCTTAGTGATCCAGATCTATATCCAGTTATGGATCCAAATCCAATAGGTTATCCAGTCAATTAAGTGAAACCAACAACAGTCAAACATACAACCACCCAATTTTATCTCGTAGCATCCTATTATAACATATCCTACCCCAGCTTCTCCACTGCCACCTCGCCTAACGTCACTACATGTTCCTACTTTTGGTACATCATAGCCTGAAAGAGAGCCAAAGTCTGACCTTCGTGACCAAAATGAATATTTTCAAGATTGAGATGAAAATTCTGAGTCTCGTGATCATGATAGGGATCCCCGCCCTTTCAAAGCCTTGAGGTTTGAGTTGTTTCCATGCTAACATCATAAATAAAATGGAGCTACCTTTGCATCTTAGGTGCCCTTCAATGACTTGATCATAGACGAGTTCATGCAATATTTCGAAGACTCAAATTCCAAGGTGGGGACCACCAAGAATAAAAATGAGGAGTGCTTAGATGCCATGTGTGTAAGTCTCGTAGTCTTTTTGAAAGATTAATGAGCAATCAAGTTTATTCCTTGCATAGCATGCTCAAAGTAAAGGGAGTTAATAAAGAGTGAAATATAATGACACGAGGGTTCAAGACTTCGAGAAGTAGAAACTTGGTTTAAAAAATGGGGATTGTGAGGTAGAAAGTTGGCCCCACATGTTGCAGGATTGTGAACAAGGAATGAGAAGACTTTTATGAGGTAGAATCTTGGCCCTGGCAAGATTGAAAATGAGGAATGGGAAGACTTGCTATTGTTGAAGATTGAGTATCTTCGAAATATATCCTTATTTTATTTGACCAAGAAAAAACCCTAAAGAATATTATTATATTATATTTGTAAAAGTCGGCCCTATTGTGCCTTGACAAGTAAAATGAAAAATAAAAGAGTAAAGTGACAAGTCAGCCTAGAGCTAATTTTAGGCTTACCAGACTATTATTTATAAAGGATGCCAACACCTCATTTGTACACACACACTAGCTTTGCAGCTGAGAAGAGGAAGTGTGCAAGTCTCTTAGGGAGATGTTACTGCAACTAGGAGGTGACGTTGTGGAAGTTCTTGGTTTATCTCTTGGGTATCTCTTGGCTAAGTGGTGCGCTACTCTTCCCTAGTCAAGGGTTAGAGGAGGATCTTCTGCTTTGTTAGTTCTCTCTTGGAGAGAGAGAAAGACATTGTTCTTGGTTGGTGAATCTATATTGAGGAATTTTTCTAGGTTTTTCCCCTTAGGGGGTTTTCCCAGGATAAATCTTGTGTATGATGTGAATTCTATTCTTTCAGTGATCCTTTATATGTAGCCATTGTGATAATGGTTTATAAGTAAAAGAACACTAATCTAATTAACTACTTAAGACGTAAAAATCATCATGGTATCAGAGCGGGCTTGAAAGAAGGAATTTCCATAGCACAGAAGAACTCGCTGAAGAAGATAATGGTATAGGAAGACTCTCCTAACCCTAGCACACCTTTTCCCTGGAACAATTTTTAGTTTTGGACAAATTTTAGAAATTAGGATTTTTGCATAAACCCTAAAAGGTGACGTCATCCACCTTGCTAGAGGATGTTGGGAAAAGTAAGACCATCTAGGAGCTCTCCCTAGGAGGGCACACCTAGTCTCTAGATTAGAATTTCAAAATTTGAAGTTTTAGAAATTAGGGTTTCCTCATAAAACCCTAAGTTTGCATTACCTATTACAGTTGCAGTTGCAGTTGCAATTCCAGTTCCTTCGTGCCATTTCCTTCATGCCATTTGATGTGCAAGTTGCAATACCAACACTAGTTGCAGTGAAAGTTGGTGTGAACTTTTGGGACTGATTTTTTATTGTCCTAGTGCACCTTACCCTAGCAAATATCCAGCTACCTTTAAATTACAAGTTGAAGCACCTTTGAAGTTTTAAAGGTTATTTATTGCTTTCCACTGTTGTCGAATGGTGCCACTACCTGTCGATACTGTCAGAGGTATGTACTTACATATATTTAAACTGTATCATTATCTTAACGATATTTGCAGGAGAAGGGATCATTTTTCCAAATAACAATTGTAGATCTAGAAGGATCTCATATCCAACACATTCATAAGAACAATGGACCCCACATTTGATTATTTTGATATGCCTCTATTTTTATGGAATTATAATTATCCTATGACCATCGAGGTTGTATTTTGATCTTTTGAAGTTATGACTATCATAATAACCATTGGTCAAAATTAAAGTCAAATTATTAGATTGATTAAGGTTGATATTATAGAGTTTATTCTCTAACTCATATTTCTATCAAGAAAGCATATTATTTTAGTACAGAGGACAGGTTGAAGAGAATACTTGTCATATTGAGTGAAGGAGACTTGGAAGAAAAGCAACAACACTCATTCTTGAGGACAAGACTCCAGGTTCTAGGTTTGATTGATTAAGTTGATAATATTCAAATTTGCACATATGAAGTTTTATAACTTCCACATTACAAGTAAACATTATAGTTGTGATAGCAATATTTGAATTTTTTTATTATTGAATACTTGGTAGCATGTGAGAACTGTTGAGATAAATGCTTAGTGTAATCATTTACTAGATATAACTAACATCTCTAGGAGAAACTTTTTGTTTTGTTTCCATGTTACCATGGAGGAATGATTGATCACAACACTAGAAGAGTGTTGCTCTCATTTCTTGTTATTGTGTTTCTTACTTTTGACCCTTTTTTTAGGAAGGTCACAAGTGATAGCTCTGAAGGAGCTACTATGACGATTGTTCTCACTATTGTTTTTACTATTATTATTGTCTATTTTTTCTCCCTTATTGTTCTTGTTCTGAGAAGGTAACAGGTGATAACCTTGAGGGAGCTATAATGACTGTTGCAGGAGGAAACATATTATATGAGACATGGATCAGACTATCCAAGTTGTATACATGACCTTATACATTCATGCACCGAAGAAGAAGCTAGTTTTTCTAGATACAGAACATCTCATATGGAGACAAATCATGAGGAGAATAAGGCTCCAAAACTGACAAAACAAATCCCTTTAATGCAGTTGATCACTCTTCAGATCATCAACAAGAGTTAGTAGAGCCATAAGGGCCTACCCGGAATCATTGCAGTAACCAGGAAGATACCAGTATGGTCCCATGACACTTTGTAGGATGCAAAGCCATATAGCATTGACGAGTCATATCATGAGGAGCAGAAGGATCCACCAGTGGTGAGGCAGGCAGACCCACCAAGCACCATCTCAGAAGGATCTATAGTTCAGAGGGAGTCATCCCTCACGATCTAGTAAGGAGGAGCAGCCTCCCCAGGTCCATTCATAGAGATGTACAAATTATTATTTGTGTCCATAGGATTCTCCCAGCAAGAGGGATAAGACTATGACAAGACACTTTCTCCAATAATCAGAAGAATTATATATAGAACAAACATGATTCATTAAAATAAGTCGACATAGTATGATATCCAAAGGGAGCAGGTATAACAATCCCTTTATTTTAGATTGAGTTATCTCCAGTGCCAGTTGGTGCAGTACATGAGTCGATCCATGGAGGCATGAATACAATAGAAGATTTAGTTACCTCCATAGAAAGAGGATAAGCTACCCTCAATGTAAATTATTGAGCCACTCTCAGTTTCATATGAAGTTGTTGTCATGATAGAATAGAGGAGCTACTTTGAGAGTTCAACAACTACAGTGAGAATGGAGCAGTCATTCTTCGCTTCAAAAAGAGTAGTTGTAGGTGTAGACTCCCAGTTCTAGAAGGACCAGTTGCAGAGAGAGTAGAGGACATACTCTCAGGCAGTGAGACAGGTAGTTCTTTGCAAAAAGAACATGATTGTGCAGATTGAGTTGAATCTGAGAAAGTGTACCAATTTGGTACAATGTGATGTGAAAATTTGGTTCGTTGATATATTTGAAGAACACAAGGACAAATATATGTTTTGCGGTGAACAAATTGAGTCAGTACATGATTGAGCCTAGACATGTTCACCTGATTATGACAAAATATGTGATGAGGTACGTAAAGGGTACAATAGATTATGGACTCAGATATATCTCGAAAAGTGAGATAAGATTGCATGGCTACACAGATTCTGATTGGGTAGGAAGTGTCACAAACCAGAAAAGTGCATCTAGATGTTGATTTAGTATGGGATCAGTTGTGATATCGTTGTTGGAAGATTGGTTGTTTTCATTGATGTCAACCCTAGTCATGGGTTTTGGACTGCAAGATTGATTAAGATATTTGAACATGAAGGAAAATGCACATGCAGATAAAACAACCATGGATGCATAGTATACATCATGTTGTTTCCGGTGGTATGTGGCATGTCACGTGGATCCTCATGGTTGAGGAGAAATGAATTTTTGAAGATGACAAAGTGAATTGTACATGTAGGCCCTGAAGATAATTAAAGAAAAGAATTACAAAATAAAAGTACATGTAGGCTCCGAAGATAATTAAAGAAAAGAATTACAAAATAAGAAAGTGTCAGCCCGGCCCTAATGTTAAAATGAACCGACATAAATTAGCAACAAACATCATTAGCGCAATTCCTCATTCCATTACGTCTAATTTCATAGTAAATCAAAAGTAAAGAAGGCCGCATTTCGGCGGAGACGTAGTCTTTGCGATGCCCTGTTGTATATTTCGTCATCTTACCATTTTTGGCATAAATGTTTTTCTAGAGAGATCTGATGGTGAAATTGGTATGGTATTTCGAAGACATATCAAGGTAAATCTTGGTAAAAAGTTCAGCTCTTGATTCAGTATAATTATAGAGATACACTCAGTGGAAGATAAGGTTTGTTACCACTCGAAGCTAGTCAATAAACATGTGTTCGTGGTAAAATAGTCATAACGTGATTAATAATAAAATCCAAATGAAGTGGGACCACTTCCATCGAAAAGAGTACCGGACTGCAGTTTCTTGCGTGAGCTTAAGAATTGATGTTAACATTGAGCATGGGGGTTATAAAAGTTGGTCTCTCCGACAGACCATAATTGAATCAAAAGTCTACCATCTCTTTCTATAACCTCTTTTGGGAGGATTCAAGTAGAAAATTGGAGGAGTTTCAGAGTACATTGAATAATATTATCTACGATCGTGAGTACTCCAATAATTGAAAATTGCAGAAGCTAAAGAAGTCTCAAGAAGCATTATCGTTCTAGTGAGGCTACGGTGATGATTTAATGTAAAGTTTTATTATCTTCATATATTCTTGGGTGGAAAGAAGGGGACAAAGATGGAGAGTTCAAATCTCTTGATATCGAGGATTGTATCTTCCTCTGAGGTTTATCCCTCCCTTTGCTACATTTGGAAGTTGTATCTACCTTGGAAGTCATTACTTCCCCTTGAACAATAACCATTGATTATTTCTGGCAGCATCAAAAATATTGTGCATGGTGTATTGTGGTGTATTGGTGTAACTCTTATGCTATTGTTCATTGCTCATTGGATATAGTTGAATGGTTTAAGTATAAGTTGAAAAAGGTTTTAAATTGTACTTGATACTGATTCACCCCCCTCTCAGTATCAACAATCGTGACTCAGTGTGAAGTAGACCTGTATGGCACTCAGTTCCGTAGAGGTAGAGCATGTGGCAGCATGGTCAGCTTGTGGTGAACCAATATGGTTCAGAAGTTGATTGCAAAATTGTTTGATCTCGAGTTGGAGGAAACCTCTATCTATTATGAAAACCAGAGTTGCATAAAGTTGCCAGTGAACCCAGTGTTTCATAACAAGTCCAAGCATATCGAGATCAACTACCATTATATCCGAGAGATGATACAAAAGGGAGCAGTAAATCTCCAGTATGTTCCTACCGAGGAGTTGGTAGCATATGTGTTGACTAAGCCTCTATCGAGAGTGAAGTTTGAATACTTTAGAGACAAGCTTGGTGTGGCCCATAAGGATTTTACCTCATGAGAGAGAGTGATGTGTTCCCCAGTAGAGGGAATTGATGTGTTCCCCAGTAATGGGAAGTGATGTGTTCCCCAATAGAGGGAAGTGATGAGATCCCCAGTAGAGGGAGCTACTCCAGTGTAGGTTGGTACTCCAACGCAGGCTGGTATGCTACCCTAGTGCAGGTTGGTACTCCAACGCAGGCTGGTATGCTACCCTAGCGCAGGTTGGTACGCTACCCCAACGCAGGTTGGTATGCTACGCCAGCACAGGTTGGTACTCCAACATAGGCCAATATGCTACCCCAACATAGGTTAGTACTCCAACGCATGCTGATATGCTACCCCATCACAGGTTGGTACTCCAACATAGGTTGGTATGCTACCCAACGCAAGTTGGTACTCCAACGCAGGATGGTATGCTACCCCAATGCAGGTTGGTACTCCAATGCATGCTACTATGCTACCCCAACGCAGGCTGGTATGCTACCATAGTGCAAGTTGGTATGCTATTCCAATGAAATCTGGTATGTTAACCCCAATGCAGGTTGGTATGCTACTCCGACGCAGGCTGGTACACTACTCCAGTGAAAGTGTATAACTTCCTATGATATATATATATATATATGTGTGTGTGTGTGTGTGTGTGTGTGATTGACAACAAGACAATGAACAAATATGCAGAAGCGCAAAAGAAGTGATAATAACCATGACTAGAAGAATACCTTCCTTGCTAAGAGGGAGTGTTGAAGTTTGAGTAGCGTCGAAAGATATCCTTATTGTATTTGACCAAGACAAAAAGCTAAAGAATATTATTATATTATATTTGTAAAAGTTGGCCCTATTGTGCCTTGACAAGTAAAATGAAAAATAAAAGAGTAAAGTGACAGGTTGGCCCTGACCTAATTTTAGGCTGGCCAGACTACTATTTATAAAGGAGGTCAGTGCCTCATTTGTACACACACACTAGCTCTGCAGCTGAGAATAGGAAGTGTGCAAGTATCAAAGGGAGGTGCTACTGCAACTAGGAGGTCATGCTGTGGAAGTTCTTGGTTTATCTCTTGGGTATCTCTTGGTTAAGTGGTGTGCTACTCTTCCCTAGTCAAGGGTTAGAGGAGGATATTCTGATTTGTCAGTTCTCTCTTAGAGAGAGAGACATTGTTCTTGGTTGGTGAATCTATATTGAGGAAGTTTGTTGGGTTTTTCCCCTTAAGGGGGTTTTCCCAGGGTAAATCTTGTGTATGCTGTGAATTTAATTCTTTCAGTGATCCTTTATATGCAACCATTGTGTTAATGGTTTATAAGTAAAAGAACACTAATCTAATTAACTACTTAATATGTAAAAATCAACAGCTATGACGTTTTTTTACTATCTAAGGGCTTGAGGGCTTAAGGACATGAGATTGGATAAGTGTAAAATTTATGAAAGGAGGAACCACACCTCCACATGGTGTGACCTTATTGGTTGGAATGAAATAAATGAATCTCTGAGAGAAAGAGGATGAAAACATGCATTAATTTACTTCAACTAGATTGGTATCTTTTTCAATTGTGTTGTTGATTGGGTTTGTATTTGTTCCTTTTTCCTCAACTTGGATTTTTACATCTGAAAACTTTGATGCTTCCTTTTTCATAATTTGTTCTAACTTGTTTCCCAGTGACTTCTTATCATTCTTAATATTCTTAATTTGTGTAAGTAGGTTTTGATTATGATTAGTTAAGCATAAAAGTCCATCATTTCCTAATTTGTTGACTTTATTTTTTGTGTCTTAATTCTCAAGTTTCTCACCTTTTAACTTGCCGATTTGTTCCAACAACCCTTGATTAAGGTTCCTTAAGCGACAATTTTCTTCACATTTTTCTAATAATTTCTCCTGAGATCTTGATTCTCTTGTTCCAACTTCTCAACACACTATTTTTTATCCTTTGACTTCTTAATCAGTGTAAATATTTTTTGACTGTGATATTTTTGTTAGTGTTTCATGGAAACCTGCACAGGAGACCTAGCTAAAGCATACACGAACAAATCTTATCAAGAAAAGGAAGAGAGATCCAATATGAAGAATGAGAATCAATGTCTATTATGATCTTATCAATGAGTGAGTGATATTCACTCATATAGGCAATGACATCATATAATTAGAAATGCATGCATAATAGTGATGGTATACAATTAGAAAGTATAAAATAGAACTAGTCAGTTAACTCCCACCGAACTAGTGTGCCGAAAATAGAAATTTCTCCAACATCCACCCTGAACATCACTATGGACTAAAAAATGAGTCCCGACTACTAGTCCATATTAGTTACTCACGTACAATGAAACTAATGAACACTGAATAAAAATGAGGAAAGAGGGAAAACCACGTGGAAACAAAACCCCCTCTCAAAATACAATGCATCAAAAGAAGAAAAGGCAATAGGAAACTGTGTTCTTCATTGCAAGACTATCCTACAAAGTCTGAAACTTATGCTCACTAAAATTATTCGTGAAGATGTAGAAATATTTATGGATCTGATGAAGTTCTTTGGAAACATGTCTATCCTTGTACCTCTTGATCCTATGGACCCATCTGCACCTGAAAATATTCCTTTCTGGTGGAAGTGGAACCAGATCCCAAGTTTGATTCTCTAAGAGTGAGTAATACTCCTTTTGCATGGTTGCTTCCCATAGTGGATTGCCAACAACCTCATTGTAGGTATGCGGATCAGAATATTGAACCATGTATCAATGCATGGGCATCGCTGGTTCAGAAGATGAAATTACATGAGAAGGCTCCTCATGATGAAATCGAGTCCTCCTCGAATCCAATGGATTCCCTGTAAGGATACCTGCTGCCTAAATTGTGAATTGTGCCTTCTTGGGCATCTACTGAAGCTTCACCGCTGACTTCTTATCTAGTTGTACTACCTGCTTATTTCCATGTGCATAATCTGAGTGTATGGAATCTTCTCTGATGTATGAAACTAATGGAAGCATAAGAGTATGTGCATGTTGCACTGGAGGTGAATGCAAAGTACTCTCCTTATGTGTAAGTAGAAAAGAGGATTCATCATCAGAAAACTTAGTGAATTTATACAACCTTGACTTGTGATCCACCTCACCAATTGCAATGATGGAATTTTCATGCATGTC
>SNQJ01S0012459.1:108761-128222 GCA_010110895.2 Picea sitchensis
CTTCCTTGATCATGACAAGGAATAATATGGACTCGAGGTGCTTGAAGTGCTTTCCACGTGTCAGTTAGCATCAAGCCAACATTCACTCATAGGTGTGTGCCTGTAGTGAAATATCCTGGTGTAGTGTTTGTCCTAGTCATCGTGATTTGACAAGGAATGATAAAAACTCAAGATGCTATATGCTATTACATGTGAACCCAAAGTGAGCCTAATCTTAGAGAGAGTTAATTGGCTCAGAGGAAGAATCGCAGAAGGAGTTTCTCCTTGGTTCAGGTGGGAGAGAGATGTCTCCCAAGATTGACAGACAAGTGTCATGAGTCTAGGGTGAAGTTTGTATACTTAAAAGACAAGAGTGGCATGTTGCAAAATGTCTCCCTCATTGAGAGGGAGTGTTGATGTTTTGACAACATCGGGAAGACATTCTCTAAAGATAATAATTAATAATATAATTATTATTGATTATTAAATATATTATATAATAAGTAAATCATAATAATAAATAGTTATTGATTATTCAAGGGACGCGTCCTTTCATGGATGTTCACCTTATGTTCCCTATATATGGAACACTCATTATTGTAATAATATATTGAATATCGATCATATCTCATATGAAGAACAACCAATGGCCTCTTCCCACAGATGCATACGAAGATCTTGATCATGGATCATGGTCTTTACTGCTTCCATGATTTCCTGGTTCTTCCTTTTAGCTATTCCATTCTGATAAGGGTTATAGGGAGTAGAAATCTCCCTCTTAATCCCAACTTCCTTGCAATACTCCTTGAATTCTTCTGAGGTGAATTCACCTCCATTGTCTGATCGCAAGATCTTTATCTTCTTCTCTGTCAAGTTTTCTACCAGATCCTTGAACTCTTTGAATTTTCCAAAAACTTCATTCTTTTCTTTTAACAAATAAATCCAAGGTTTACATGAGTAATCATCAATGAAAGATACATAATATGCATACCCACTTAGTGAAGCTTCCGACATCGGTCCACATACGTCTGAATGCACGATGTCCAAAACTCCTTTGGCTCTGTTATCACTATTGGGAAAGGATTTCTTCACATTCTTGCCTTGTGCACATCCTTTGCACACACCATCTGGTTCTGCTTGGATTTATGGAAGACCTGTCACCATTTTTCTCACAACCAGAAGATCTTTGTAGTGTATGTGAGAAAATATCTTATGCCATAGTTCACTGGGATTCACAATATCATGAACCATTGTGGAGTTTGAATGTCCTTTTAATTTGTAGAGTCCTCCTTCTTCAAATCGAATCACTACTGCATCATCAAGGGTCTTCCCTCTAGGCCACATAAGAACTTGAACATCAATAAATGCTACTGTAAATCCTTTCTTGTCCAATGCTAAAATTGAGAGAAGATTCTTCTTTAAACCTAGAACATAGAGAACTTCCTTCATCTTCATTGGCTTGCCTAAGTTTAACCTATAGAAAGCTTCTCCAACACCTTTGATTGGATACTGATAGTCATCACCCAATTTCACCTTGTGAGGTAAATATTTATGAATAATTTTAGATAAGGAGTCTTCATAGCCTGTCATGTGCTTGGAAGCACCATTATCTATCAACCAAGTGTCACTTCCATGAGTAACAATACTTGTGAGGGATGAGATAATAACATAATCCTCATCACTTGATTCATATTGCTTTGCAACCTTCTTGGGAGGCTCATCATCTTCAGCTGTGTGAGCTTGATGCCTCTTACTTCCTTTTTTATTCTTAATTTCCATAATGAGGGGGAATTCCCTAACAAAGTGTCCCAATTTCTGACAACAATAACATCTGATATTTGAGTTGTCTCTTTGAACCATCTTAAACTTCTTAGGTAAAGAGTGTTCCTTTTTTTTCTTTCCTTTCCTAGTATGGGCGACTAGGGATTGATCTTCATCTTCCATATTTTCTTCTCTTGCAATTGTTCTAGATTCTTCCTAGTTATAATCTTCCCAAATCCTACTAAAATTGGGAAGCTTATTTCTTGAACAAATTCCTTGGATGAATGCATCCCATGACCTTGAGAGGCCATTCAAGGTAGTCATCACCATGTCTTCTCCTTCTACTAATTCACCAATGGATTCTATCCGTTCCTTGATTTGATTCACTCTTGAGAAGTAGGAGTGAATGGTTTCTGAGTTTTTCATTTTCACATTCTTCAACTAAGATCTCATATTCATTCTTTTATTTATGTTGCTTCCCTCAAACAGACAAGTTAAGGTGTCCATCATTTTCTTTGGAGAATATAATGGTGATATATGATGGATAAGGTGGTCCTTAATGGAGTCTACAATAATCTTTTTTTCTCTCACCATGACCTTCTTATATTTTTTCTTATCTTCATCTCCTTGAGGTTCTTGAACCTCTTCTATAATGAACTTATCCAGCTCACATTCTTCAAGAAGGAGGGTTACTCTATACTTCCAGGCCCTGAAGTTATCAGCTCCATCTAGCTTCTCATCGATCTTTGTTCCGGTAGTCATCCTACCTTCCTATGGTCTTTTTTTGTTCGACAACTAGACTTAAAATAGATCCCTTTTAGGCTTCTAGATCTGCAACTGGATTCTATTCAGGCCTGCTCTGATACCTTGTTGGAATTTTAAATTTTCTAGTTACACAATTACAATTACTTAATCCAATAGAAATTGTAGTAGGATCACTGAAAGATAGACAATCACAACTATAATATAAAACAAATATTATCCTAGGAAACCCTCATGGGGGGGGAAACCAAACAACCAAAATACTCAATATAGATTCCTTCAACCATTACAATGATGCGATATAGCTCTCCAAGAAATACTAAGACCAAAACACCAAAAGAACCAGTCTCCAAGGCTTGTGTGCTAGACCTTCTTATGTGCTCCAAGATGCAAAAGAGAAGTGTGTGTCCAAATGAGAGGAACCTATCCTCTATTTATACACAACAATGTCTCTTGAAGAGGCATGGCTCTTGACGTAACTAACCCATAAAATAGGGCCGACTAGCCACAATGGGGATTTTTACAATTATAAGTAAAATACCAATAATATAACAATTTATGTTGATCCGACTTGTACAATATAATTATAATAACCTTTTAAAGGTTTGAATAAAAAAAATATACAATAATATACTTCATTGTTACACCAAAAATATTAACAACCATGAAGGAATGATTGGTAGCAACACTGGAGAAGTGTTGTTCTTATTCTTGTTCTTTTTCCAGGTAGGTCACAGGAGATAACTCTGAGAAAGTGCTATAGTGATGATTGTTCATGTTCATATTTTTTTTCTTGTTTATGTTTTCTATTCATAAGAATATTGTTCTTGTCTGTTATTTTCCCTTTGTATTGCTCTTGTTCCAGGCAAGTCGCAGGTGGTAGCTCTGAGAGGGAGATATAGTGATGGTTGCGGGAGGAAATAGATTAGATTGTCTCTAGTTTGATACATGGATCAGACTATCCAGACATAGAGTTGTGTACATAAACATATACATCCATGTACTGAAGAAGAATAATACAAATTTAAAACCTTCTAGAAAGAAGGAGACTTTTGTGGGATATAGAGTGTTCCACATGGAGATTGACATGGAGGAGCAGGTGGCTCCACCAGTGGTGAGGAAAATGACCCCACCTAGTACTATTTAATACAAAGCTAGAGTTCAGAGGGAGTCAACCCTTAGGATCCAATAGGGAGGAGCAACCTCCCAGGACAGTTCATTGGATATTAGACTTCAGAAGATGCAGAGGGAGCAGATGGCTCCAAAGATTGTACAGACTCAGAGGGAGTCATGTTTCAGAGAGAGCATGGTACTCCAGGATCGATGGATACTTGATGAGATTGGTTTTAACCAAGAATGTACAGAGTGAGCCTGGTCTTAGAGAGAGTCAGTTGGCTCAAGAGAGATTCAATTATTCAGAGGGAGTCCCCCCCCCCAGATCTAAGTGGGAGAGAGACATCTCTCGGGACTGACAGACAGGTGTCATGAGTTGAGGAGGCCAGACAGAAGCTTTAGAGGAAAGCGGCTTACATGATATGTGATCTTTCTATAGTGACAGAGGAGGCATCCAGTCAGAAGGACTGGGTATGGATTTTGTCTCAGTCACAGAGGGAGCAGCCAGTGAGGCAAAATAGACATCAAGACTTACTCTACTGACAGAGGGAGTTGGCCTCAGAGTTTGATATGGAGGATCATGACTGGATGTACTCTTGGGATTAGAGGTGTGACAAGATCATATGAGATCTTCCTCATTCAGGGGGTACTGATGAGATTCTATATGATGGACTGCAAGTCCATGAGTACACCTATGATGAAAAATATGAATAATTTGAGTGATTCTACTCCAAATTCATTTTTCGTGGATCCCATGATGTACAATAAGTATATCGGATCCTTGATGTACCTGGTTAATGCTAGGCTAGACATTTTCTTTGCAGTGAGCAACCTGAGCCAGTATTTGGTTGAAGCCAAGGAAATTCTAGTGGGTGGTAGCGAAGCATAGTACAGGTGGATATGATTTGTCTCAGGTGATGAAGTGAGGCTACAAAGATATACATATTTCGATTGATCAGGGAGTGCAATAGACAGATTGAGCACCTCAGGTTGTTGCTTCAGCTTGGAATCAGTTATGATTTCTGGAATAAGATGGAAGCAGACTTTTGTAGCACTTAGTACAATAGAGATAGAGTATATCACAGCCAATATCACAGTCATGAAGCAACGTGGCTTCGAAATATTCTTGCATGACTTATTTTGAGACATGGTATAGAAGGGAGAAATGAAGATCCAGTACTTATCCATAAATGAGCATATTGTAGATATCCTCCTAGAGTGGCCATGCTAGTTTGGTTGAGGAGGATGATACACAAGATTATCCATGTTGATTTGGCTAGAGATGAGTGTTGATGTTTCAACATCGGGTAGACGTTCTCCCAGATTGGTTATCCACGGGGCTATGCTAGTGCTAATATGACCAAGGGAGAACGACTCATTCACTCATGGGGCTCTGCTAGTGGTGAATGGCCCAGGTATGTTGATCTCATTGGGCATACATTCACCTAGATAGGTTATGCACATGGTTATGCTAGTGTTGATATGACTAAGGGAGAATGAATCATTCACTCATGGGGCTCTTATAGTGGTGAATGTCCCAAGTATGTTGATAACATCATGCATAAATTCTCCCATATTGGTCATGCATGGGGCTATGCTAGTGTTGATATGACCAAGGGAGAATGATTCATTCACTCATGGGGCTCTACTAGTGATGAATGGCCCAGGTATGTTGATGTTCTCCAGGAAATAGCATCGAGCAAACATTATCCCAGCTTGGTCATGCATAGGCCTATGCTAGTGCTGATATGAACAAGGGAAAATGATTCATTCACTTACGAGGCTCTACTAGTAGTGAATGGCCCATAGCACCAATCATACATTATCCCAAACTGGTCATGCACGAGGCTATGCTAGTGCTGATATGACCAAGGGAGAATTATTCATTCACTCATGGGGATCTGCTAGTGATGAATGTCCCAGGTATATTCCTTCTCCTGACAAGGAGTGGATCGAATCGAGATGTTATCACATGCATATTCCAGGATGGAATGCATGTGTGGAGATGGCACATTAACATGACTCATGAAGACAACCTTTCTATGACAGAAGAAATCCAAGTATGGAGAATGCCTCCCTTGTTGAGAGGGAGTGTTGGAGATTTGCAACTTCGACATTCATTCTCCATAATAAAGTACAAGAAGANGAGATGGCACATTAACATGACTCATGAAGACAACCTTTCTATGACAGAAGAAATCCAAGTATGGAGAATGCCTCCCTTGTTGAGAGGGAGTGTTGGAGATTTGCAACTTCGACATTCATTCTCCATAATAAAGTACAAGAAGACCCATCTACACTGTTACAGAAGTCCGAGGAAGAAGTTGAAGCCTCGAGAAGAGAAGTCGGCCCCATAGGAAAAATAATAATAAAATTGAAGACCCAAAAATAAGAAGTCGTCCCCAAACTGGCTCCCAGATCAATATAAATACAAGACTGGATCATTTCATTTTGACAGTCAGATAGCTCCTTCTGTAGTGCGCATAAGGTAGTTGCAACTGCAATTTTGGCAGTTTCACTATTTCTGGGTTATTGGTTATCTTGGAGAGTGTGCCACACTTGGAGAAGATATTGCTTAGTTATTATTGGTCATATTATTGAGGAGCTAGGTATTGGTGATGCTAGCCTTGGGGAGGATCTTCTCTGTACGGTATTTTGGCTATTGATGGTGATGTACTGATAATATCTTGCACAGAATTCTTCTAGAGAAAGGTTGTTGGGTTTTCTCCCAAGTTTGGGTTTCCCGAGATAAACTCTCATGTTCTTGTGTTGTGTTCTTATGTCTACTATGCATGGTTAATATTTCTAGATATTGTTATTTCCGTTGCATTGTTATAGTTGATATTTTCAGTGTATATTTATTCTATGATAATTGTTGTATGAAAGTTAATCTTGTTATTAATCATAAGGAAATAACTATCAAGAGATGAGAATCATAAAAACACCAATGTGTTATCCTCGGAAGGTTTTGATATCTAGGTAAAAGCAGATGTTGTGGTGAGGACAAGGCCTGGAATCCAATGAAGTTGACCAAAATTAACCACAAGTGTCAGTCAAGCATTAAAATCAAATTTTGAGTTGCAGCATTGGACATCTTATTTTAGAACATGGAATTTCCATTGCTTCTATTTGGCTCACTCTAGTTAACAATGGAATTTGTGTTAATAATGTGGTTTTCGTTGATGGGTATATTTCATGTTTGAATTTTGGTGAAGAAGAAGAAATCCTTGCTCATACCTAGCAATTTTGTTAAATGTTGATGAGTTTTTGTGATTTTTTTTATTTAGCTCATTCATACTAGTAAAATTGTTGCATGCTTGTCCAACTAGTCTTTGGGTTTATATTATCAAGTTTGGTAGATTTTGTGGTGAGGTAAAGGCCTATAATCCATCAAAGTTAACCCTAATTAGTCAATGGTATCAAGTAATCATTAAAAATTATTCTCGATCTACAATCTTGTCCATCGATTTTTGAGAATTTGTTTAGCTCATTCTTTCCAGTAAAAGTGTTGCATGCTTTTCTTGCTAGTTGTGAGTCAATATTATTGAGTTTAGGAAAGCCATGTGCTTGTCTATCACAAAGTTTGTGGTCTTGTTTGATAGTCTATATAAAATGAAGTGGTTCAACAATTTACATACAATGGACAATGGAATCAACCAATATGAGAATAATTCTTTTGAATCTAATCACATGCTGCCATCAAGATTATATGACCCATTTTTCATGTCCAACAATGTGTCACGAATTCCATTATTTAGATCACAACCATGGCCCACCAACAACATGCAATGGTGCTTGAACAATATCTATTGAATCCAATGCCTCTTTCACCAACATTGATACCAATGGCATAATCTATAAACCTTTTGTGCAATACATTTGTTTCAAACTATTGCCCACAACATCTAACACCCACCTTTGAGGGTGATTATTTATTCTTTAGGAGTTTAGATTCAATAAATAGGCTTTGTTGATGCATGCACATATTCTATGGTGGGAATGTATGTCTTTCTCTCTTTTTTGTTTTTATTAGGAAATTTCAAAGACTTGTGGTGTTGTGAGATTTTTTTTCTAGATAATAATCTATATCCATGATTAAATGTTTCTAGGCAATATATAAATTTCTACTTTGATTTTTTTCCTTTGCAAGACTCGAGTCTTATTTATAGATAATAATCAATATCCATGCTTCTAGGCCTGTAGTATCTTGCGATTTTTTTTACTGAGGTTTAATACCTAATAACCAATAAGATTAATGTCACTGTGAAACGTTATATTTTTGTTGTTTAGTTGTACCTATGTTTTCCAATTGTTTATGGAAATTTGAGACAACCTTTTTTAATGTAGGGCCCGGTACATGTGGAAACAAAAGAGAAAAATGATGTATATTTTTTTCTCCCATTTCCCCCTCTTTCCTAGGCTAATTCTTGGCTTCAAATTTTCTCCTTCATCCTCCAGATACTCTTTAGACTTCTTATTTTGTGGTGCTTTTCAAAAAACAAAGATCGATTTCATAACATAGGTCTTCCAAGGGATTCAAATATATATCAAAGAATTTTTTTTTATAGGTATCCAAGTGAGACAAATAATATAGCAAAGGTAGTCAACTTATAGGTCTTCCCATTCCCATGGAAGAAAAATTCTTTAGGAGAGAGTTGAAACTAGTTTTAATTCCCATGTCGAAAACAATATGATTGTGCAAATCACACTAGTTTAATGCATATTATCACACAAAAATATGTGAACCCTATGGTGGTTCTTTTCAATAACCCTAGAAGGATATCAATATTAATGGGTAGGGTGTCATTTTGTTTGAAAATTTCCATAGTCAAGTTTTTCCACCAAGTATAAATTGATTTATACAATCACTTGTTCATTAAACCCAACAATATCTCATATTGTTTCCTCTTTTGTAAGAAGTGGCAATAATAAAATGTACACACTGAGGATTGGCCTTTAGACATTCATGGAAAATTTACTTCTATGATTGATTGAGCTTCCTTATCTTGACTAGGAATAAAAAAAATACCTTCAACAAGTTCATTAGAGTACTAATTTTCCTAGTTTTGATTTTTCTTTTTCATAGTTTGAATCATGCCTTCTATACATATTACTTGATGAAGGAAAAGATTACTTGATGAGAGAAAATATTGCATGTTCAAATAGCTTTGAAGTTATTTTCTTGAGAACAATGATGATTGTGCACACTTTCATAATTCAATATAGAATTTATATGCTTCTAATTTTGCATTGATCAATGCATAGAATATTTAATTATTTACTTAGACTCAAAGGAATCTATTTGAAATCACGGGCATGATTAGAACTCTCTTGGAGTCTTTTGAGTTAAATCGGATATTGAATCTAGGACCGAAGTATGATTGTAAAAATTTGTATCTTAGAGTTTTATATTTATTGCTCAACCAATTAGTGATTAAGATCTTAGTTTAATAGTATTACTTAATATAAAATCTAGGAATATGCACCCCACTAGCATAGCATTCAATTTGCATGGTCATGATTTAGTTGTAGAGTACTACTTTGTAGAGGCCATGTATAAAATGGAATTATAGTAAACATGGATATCTAATTTTAACTAAATGGATACCATACTTAAGTGGTGTTACTAGTTGAACTTTAGAAATCAAAACTCAAATTTAGAAAAAAATATGTTTTTACTACAATGACAACAATTCATTATTTTAGATGATTATCAAGAAACACATTTTCAAAGCATTGAAAGCATAATTAATTTATAATAATGCTTTCATAAAATGCAAGTCTTTGACAATGTTCATTTTGTAAAATGACCCTAGAAGAAGTAGAGGTAGGAGATCAAATCACATTTTTTTTAGAGAATACCATGCATAAGAACGGTGAACTAGAGGAAGAAGAAACATATGCTCATACAACTCTTTAAGGAATGTTAGGTGGAAGAATTGTGTTATTGTCTAGTAAATGCTAAACTTAAAATACGTCTTTCAACACTATTGTTCTTTAGAATTTACATGTCAATGTTTCCTTTTGTTATTATATTAAGAGGTGCTTGGCAATAACAATTTGATCTTTTTTGTGGATTTAGATTTAAAATTTCCATGTTAAAAATATAGACATGTCCTTCAATTATTCTATAGCTAGTATTCCTTTGGATATGGATAGTCTTAATGACTTATAGAAAGAATTAGATCTCTACTGCAATAATAACTTTGGATAAAACCTCGAGGTTTTGGTGACTTGTTTTTCTAGTAGTTCTTTGATGGCTTGGAAAATATGACATTTAGAACAATTATTGTGTTGGACAACTTGAGAAACATGATAGTTATCTCTAAGGATAATTAGTAAAACACAAAAATAAATGCTCTTGTTGTTTCCTTGATACAATATACATAAACAACTACATTTGGTCCTCTTAATACTTTGTGCCATGTCGCCTTACAAAAAATCATATTTTGAATTAAAAGGTATGAATGAGATTTTGATAGGTAAAACTCCTAGAGATTTTCCGTAGGTATCCTCAAGCTTATGGAGGCTAAGGTTATCTCTAGATCAATGTACCAAAATAAGGTGAATACACACCTTATGAAAACAATTTTCTAATGGTCATTGCTAATGAATGATAAGAGGCTCATTGCCCATTTTTCCCTATTGCAATTGCGATCAAAATTCTGAAAATAGTTGTTTTATACCATTCCATTGTGAACATAATGGTGCTTTTAATATCGAGAATATTTCCTTTTTTAAAGTGAAGGGCTCAATGTCTGGATTGTCATAGTTATTGAATTTTGATTTACCAAACTAAGGTTATTGCCTCAATAAAATACACATAGAAAACTATATTGGGATCAAAATTCATAAAATAGCCTTTTTTTTTTTACCATTCCATTGTGAACATAATGGTGCCTTCGATATTGAGAATATTTTCTTTTTTGAAGTGAAGGGATCAATGTCTCAACTATCAGAGTTACTAAATTTTCATGTCAATGTCTACTTTTGTTATTGTATGAACATGTGCTTTGCAATAACAGTCCGGTTTTGTGTAGATTTAGATTTACAATTTCCAGTGAAAAATATAGAGTTTTCCTTCAATTATTAGAGTTAGCATTAGTCCAAATATAAGTAGTTTGAATAATTTATAGAAATTATATTTATGCTACAATAAAATATCTTGCCAAAACCCTCATGGTTTTGGAAACTTCTATTCTTAAGTTGTTGTTTTCTACCTTCAAAAATATGGTGTCTAAAACAATATTTGAGTTGAATAAGCGCTAAAATAAGCCTTTCAACAATATCGTTCTTTAGAATTTTCATGTTAATGTCTTTTTTTTTCTTGTATTAATAGGTAATTTGTGATAACAATTTGGTTTTTTTTTGAATTTAAATTTAGATTTTATTTGTTAAAAATATGGACTTGTCCTTCAATTTTGTATAAGTCAAATTCCTTTGGATATTGAAGTATTAATGACTTATAGTAACAACTAGATCTCTACTAAAATAATAATTGTGACCAAAACCTTCAAGGTTTTGGAGATTTATGTCCACGGTAGTGCATGATGCTTTGAAAAATATGCCATTTATAACAATAATACTTGTGTTAGCGAACTTGAGAAACTTGATAGTCAAAATTAAGGATTCTTATTAAAATATAAAGCTAAATGCTCTTGTTGTGTTGATACAATATACATAGAGAGTTATATTTGGTCCTTTGAATACTTTGTGCATGGCATCTTAAAAAAATTCAAAATTTGAAGTAAAGGTATGGGTGAGATTTTGATAAATAAAGGTCTTATGCTTTGGTGGATGCTCTAGCTTATAGAGGCTAATATTGTCTTTAGATCAATGTGTCGAACTAAGGTGAATCCACACCTTATGACAATATTTTTTTGGTGTTTGTTGGAAACCTTTTTTTATGAGAGATAAGAGGCTCATTGTCGATTTTTTCCCTATTGCAATTTCGATTAAATAAAATTATTAGTGATTATGCATTGGCAATTTTTCAACCTTATGGAGGCTAATATTGTCTCTAGATAAATGTGTTGAACTAAGTTAAATGCACACCTTATGACAATATTTTATGGTGTTTGTTGGAAACCCTTTTTGATTATCGATAAGAGGCTCTTGCTGGTTTTTTCCCTATTGTCATTTCAATCAAAATTCAGAAAATAACATTTTTGACCATTCCAATGTGAACATAATGGTGCCCTCAATATCGATAATATATAATTTTTTGAAGTGAATGGATACATGTCTGTATTGCAAGAGTAATTGGATTTGCATGTCAATGTCTATGTGTGTTATTGTATGAACGTGTGCTTTGCAATGACAACCTTTTTTTTTAAGATTTAGATTTACATTTTTTGTTAAAACTATGGACTGGTCTTTCAATTATTGCAAAGTTAGTATTCATCCAAGTATAGGTAGAATTAATAACTTATAGCAATTTAGTGCTTGCTACAATAATATCTTTGGCCAAAACTCTCTAGTTTTTGGAAACTTTTGTTCCTATTAGTTCTTTGATGCCTTCAAAAATATCATGTCCATAATTATATTTTTGTTGAATAGCTTGAAAAACTTGATAGCCATGTTAAAGGATAATTACTAAAATTCAAGACTTAATGCTCCCATTTTTGTGTCCATAAAATATACACAAAAAAAACTATATTTGGTCCGCCAAATACTCTCTATCATCCCATCTTACAAAAAAACATAATTGGAAGTGGTGGTATGAAGGAAATTTCAATAGCTAAAACTCCTAGTAATTTTGCATAAAGTGATTGAATGAGGTTTGATGTTCAAATTCATGTACCTTTACTCAATAAAATGAAAGGGTTGTAGAATGAACACATAACATTGTAAACTTGTGTAGAGATCACCAAGTAAAGAGCGCCATGTTTCCATAAAGCATGGACTAGAAGGAAAAAAAACAATTTTTTATTTCAGTATAGGGTTTCTACTCAAATAGTTGATGTGCTTGGTGATATGTGGTTGGTGGTAGAAGGGGAAAGGGCCATGTCATTTTATTGAGGAAACACAAGGTGCAGTTCATGATGAAAAATGCATGGAGAGCAAAGTAATAATTGTTAGACTTCAAGACATACATCTTTAAGAATTTTGTTAGCTAGAATTTATTCCTTCTGTCTCTATTCTTTCTGTAAAATTTGGGTTTGTATACTACTAAACACTCATAGTCTTTTTGCCTAAAGTGCTTATAGTAATAGCTATAAATTGTACTTAAAATAGTGTTCTTAATGAAAACCTTGCTAGGTCCTTTCAGTTGGATAGTTGCAAGTGAACGTTGCACCCCTACAATCCATGTCAACAACCCATGTTATTAGTTTGAATTGTGTTCAATTAGCTAAGAACTATAGTCAAAATAGAATTTTAAATGGAACGCTAACCAGATTCACAAGTTGGGGGAGGCTAAGATTGTTTGTAGATAAATGTACTGAACTAAGGTGAATGCATACATTATGAAAATATTTTCCACTATTTGTTGGAGACCTTTCCTATTGAGCGATAGGAGGCTTATTTTCCATTTTTTCTCTATTGGCATTGTGATCAAAACCCAAAAATTATCCTTTATTGCCTATTCCAATGCCAACACAACAATACTTTCAATATCAAGAATATTCTATTTTTTAAAGTGAATGATTGAATGTATGGACTATCATATTTACTAAATTTGCATGTAAATGCTTTATTTTGTTATTGGATGAACATGTGCTTTGAAATAACAATTTCATATTTAATTTTTAGATTTACATTTACATTTTTCCTATTAAAAATATAGAATTGTCCTTAAATTATTTTTTAACGAGCATTCCTCTGAACATAGTTAGCCTTAATAACTTGTAGCAATTATATGCCTACTATAATAATATATGTTTCCAAATTCCCATGGTTTTAGAAACTTTTTTTCCTAGTGGTTTTTTGATCCCTTCAAAAACATGATTTTTGACACAATATTTGAGTTTGGTGACTTGAAAAACTTGATAGCTTTCCTAGAAATATAGCTATTGAATTAAGATTTATCAAAACTTTAATTAACATTTCTATGTAGCATAATAGTCTCATGGATGTCCTTCCTTGCAACGTGGGTTGCATGTCTAGGTTCAAAGCCATTTAATTGTTCAAGTATCTTTACATTAATGTGTAGGAGAAATGGCCTCCCAAATTATTTGTAATAGCAAACACATTTAAGATACAAACAACAAATTTATTTTTCAATAGCTTTATTCCTTGTAGTTCTTACATGCTCCCAATAATATGGTATTTAAAGTGATATATAAGTTTTGTGGCTTCAAAATCCTCATAATTTGTTTAGAAAAAGACCTAATATATTTGGATTCATGGAATCTCTAATAAATTCTTTTTGTAGAATAATAATCTTGTTAGTCCCTTACCTTAGATCCTATACAACTTATTCATACATGAGGCTTGGGATTCATGATATATGATAAATATCACATGCTACATTTTCCTACAAATTATTTTGATGATATCTTGATAGAAAGAGGTTTTGCACCATTGTTTATGTGCCTCTTGAGTTGGTTAAGATGCAAAATTGTGCACACTTAGATTTTAAAACCATCTCTTCACATATCTTATATTTTAGAAATTCATACTATTTTTGAAGCAACCATTCATGTTTGGAAGCTATAAACTAGAAATTGGAATTGGAATTTTCCTAAAGCAAACTAGCTAGCTAGCAATAGAAACTTCTATTTAAAGAATTGTCCATTTTGATCATGTACATAATTATCAACTATTACTTAGTAGCAATTATTTGTAAAATATACTTCCTTTGAATTATTTAGCTATACATATATCAAGAAATGTGGAACTATAGTCCACTCGTATTATAAAATCCTATAAAAACTAGATAACAATTATTTATATTTTGTAATAACTATGAGATCAAATAATATTTACTACTCTTCATTTTTAATGTGCACCTTTATAGTACTATCTAGCGTAAAACAATTCTATTAAGAACCACCAATTTTGATCATGTACTTAGTTATCATCCATCACATAGTACCAATTATTAGGAAAAAATAGTTCCTTTGGATTATCTTGATATAGATGTATCAAGCAATGTAGAACTGCAGTACACTTGCACTGTAAAAGCCTACAAAACAAGGTAAAATCTACTACAAAAAATTTATTATCATAAGTGGTAAAGTAACACATTAAATTATGTATAAACAATATATAGATTTAGAATTCCAATCTTAGTTATGTACAAATGATCCTAAATGTATTTTGTATTGGTAGAAAATGAGTATAAAGTAGAATGGAAAATTATATATAGAATGAATGTAAGATTTGAGGGGGGCATTTATTGTTGATATTGAGAGGGGGCATGAATCAATATCAAGTACAATTTATCACTTTTTACAACTTTACTTTCCAATCAAATAATATATCCAATAAAGAGAAGAATAAGAGATACACAATGCACAATAGATATAAGTGAAAATCAACTTAAATTTTTTCTTATATAATAAAATGTTTCATTCAAAATAAGCTACAACTTCCAAGTTCTCCAGCTCCAATTGGAAGGAGGATCCTACCTGAAGGAAGTTCCAACTCCCTATATTTTTCAACACTAACCAGAAGGAGGCTACAAACCCCTTTCCTTGCCCCTTCCTTCCACCCTTGAATATTAATGATAGAATCAACTTGTCATTATCAATGTCACTAATACATCACCATCATCAAACCGGGTCCACTTATAAATTGGGTCCACATAGATTGTCACTGTCACTATCACTATCTTTGTGACTATCATTGATACATCATCATCATCAAAATGGATCCACTTAGAAACTGGGTCCACATAGAGATCCTAGGTCCACACGGGTCCACAACCACATAGAACATTGTGCAAAGAATCAACCTTCCATACTATAGTGAACCCATAACAATGATCAAAACATCACCATAAGACCAAAAAATATCCTTCATAAGAGTTCCTTATCCTCCCACTTGATTCCTCCAAACTTGTTCTAAGAGATCACTAGCTTGGATGCTCTAAAAATGTGAAAATCCATCCTATATTTATAGTAGTTATGTCCCTATTTTTAGTTTCTAGGTCGACCTGGTTGAATTTTCCTTAATTTTCTAGCTGGGTTATCGGATGAAAAAAATCATATATCCTCATTCCTTGGGATTTAGAGGGACTTCCATATACCATTGGAAAGGTCACGAAATAATATTTCCAACCATGTAACTTGTGATTCCATTTGATTTATTTATATAGGGTAAAAATTCCCTCAAATATAGGGTATACAAATTGACCACAAATAATGCTTTCAACAATCTCCATCTTGCAATATTGATCTTGGAAATCTGTAGGATTCTTCACTTGACTATAGGGGCCTCTTGACCAAACCTCTGCGGATTCTTGTGGGCTTATTAACTTCTTCTAGGGTTGACATCATTGACAACCAATTTTCCAATGATCTCCCCCTTTGTCATTGATGGAAACATGCATGTTCCCCCCCGTCATCCTACTCTCCCCTTGTCGACATGATCCTGATTTTTCTCTCCCCCTTTTACATCAATGGAAAATGGTGACTCTTTTCTTTGGGGTTGCTCCCCCTGAACATGTGGCACTCAATAATACTTCTTCTTTCTTTTATGTCTTCTTATCCTTTCTTTCTTTGTTATGATCCTTGGAGCTCTTTTGTGTGACTTCAATTTTCTTTCTCTTCTCTTTGTCTAGGATGTATATGTTATTTGGTCTTCTTATTGAATTTGCAACTAATTTTCCCAAGTCCTTTTCTCTAATTTCACATTATTTTGAATCAAATTTAAGAGTGTATCCTTGATCACATATTTTGTTGACACTGTGGAGATTATGTTTCAGATCTTCAACTAGTAGGACATTGTCTTCTTTCACATTTTCACTTCCAATATTTACTACACCTTTTCCAAGTATTTTGACAGATGAGTCATCTCCAAATGCAACACTACCACCCTTTTTATTTAATATGATGAATTTGTTTTGGTCCCTAGTCATGTGTGTTGAGCACCCACTGTCTATGTACCATTCATCTTATTCTTATTTATCTTCAACGATCAATGCTATTCGATAATTTTATTGGTTTGGATTCTCTTTCCTTCTCCATATTGTAGTTGGTTTTATGATAGGAGCATTTTCTTTCATATATGTGCAATCTCGTGCATTTTGACCAAGATTATTTCATTTGTAGCATATAATATTTTGATCCATCAGTGGATCAAATGGATTGCAATTTATGTTGACATATCCATAAGCATTTCCAGAGCTATTGCTTACATGATTGTTCCTTGGATATCCATAATCATTTATATTTCTCACATAGTTGTTTCGTGTATTGATTTTGTAGTGAATTTCTTTGTGTCCAAAGTTTCTGCAAGTATAACAATGACCAAGAAAAATATTCTCATACCTGATACGAAATGATATTCTTGGTATTTCACGCCTCCTATATTTTGATCTTCTGTTCTAGCTGGAGGTGTTATGTTTTTGTTGTTCTTCAACTCCCTCTTGTTTGTTCTCATACTTGGTAGGAAAACAACTTCTTGATGTCTCACCCCTTCTGAATTCTGATCTTCTGCCATGTTCTTGTTGTTCTTCAATTTCTTATTGATTGTTGATTCCATTTCTTAAGGCATTTTCATAGCTTCTAGAATTTCCTTCATATTTCTTGTCCTCTGTATCTGTGTTTGTTGTTTCTGAACTATTATCATATCCAAGTCCTGTCTTGTCAGTAGGTGATCTCTGATTACAAATAATTTCATCTAGCTTTTCAATACTTCTTCCAAATTTTTCCAACTTTTATATGGTCAACATTATCTCTTTTCTTGTGCAATCCAATTCCACTTTTAATTTCTCATAATATTCTAATTGTTCCTTCAAGTTGTTAATTGTCTTTTCAAGTTCATAATTCTTTTCTTACAACTTACCAATTCACTTCTTAGTTCTCTATTTTTGTTTATGAGCTTAGCAATTTCTTCTTCAACATGCTTCAATTTTTCAAGATTCTCATCATCTTCTTGTTCACTTTTTGGGATGTATTTTCCTCCCCAAAAAGATTCAAATCTTGTTCCTTCAGTTTCTTCATCAGACTCTTCTTCAGAATTGATTTCATCTATTTCAAAATCTTTGTGGTTATCATGTTGAGTTTCTTGAGTTATGGAGAGAACTTCCCTTGTATCAATTTCTTCCCCATCACTTTCATCTGTAGAACTGTTGTCCTTCTTGGAGTAGAGACTCTTTTTCTTGTGGAAGATTTTATTTTCTTCAAAAGGACATTTCTTAGCATAGTATCCTACTCTACCACAATTGAAGCATTTAAAAGGTAACTTACCTTTGTATTTTTTGGTTCCCCTCTTGAGATTTCTTACAAAATTTGTTTCTTCTTCATCTGAATCATAGCCTGATTTTTCTTCTGCCTTGTGTTTATTGTCCTTTGTTTTCTTCATAGATTTAAAGGATGCTTCTCCATTTGACTGTTCATTTTTTGTACATGTTCTTATTTCATATGATATGAGGGACCCATGTAGTTCATCCATTGTCATCTTGGTCAAGTCCCTATTTTCTTCAATTGCGGAGAACTTGGCATCATATCTCACATGAATTGATATCAACACTTTATGTACAACCAAGGATTCATTGAGTTCTTCTCTTAATCCTCTGATAGCATTGGCAACTTCATATACTATGAGTAAATAGGTTGTAATATATTCCTTTTCATCCAACTCCCTATATTTTCCAACACCAACCGGAAGGAGGATACAACCCCATTTCCTTGCCCCTTCCTTCCACACTTATATAAATGATAGAATAAACTTGTCACTGTCATTGTCATTGATACATCATCATCATCAAACTGGGTCCACTTAGAAATTTGGTCCACGTAGAAATTGGGTCCACATAGATTGTCATTGTCACTGTCTTTTTGACTATCATTGATACATCATCATCATCAAACTGGATCCACTTAGAAAATAGGTCCACATAGAGATCCTAGGTCCACATGGGTCCACACATAAACCCCAACAACCACATAGAACCCTATGCAAAGAATCAACCTTCCATACTATAGCAAACCTGTAGCAATGATCAAAACATCACCATAAGACTAGAAAATATCCTTAATAAGAGTTCCTTATCCTCCCAATTGATTCACTCCAAACTTGTGCTAAGAGATCACTAGCTTGGATGCTATAAAAATGTGAAAATATGTCTTATATTTATAGTAGTTATGTCTCTATTTTTAGTTTCTGGTCCGACCTAGCTGAACTATCCTTAATTTTCTGGCTAGGTTGTCGGATGGAAAAATTCATATCTCCTCATTCCTTGGGAGTTAGAGGGACTTCCATATATTGTTGAAAAGGTATCGGAATAATATTTCAAACCATGTAACTTGTGCTTCTATTTGATTTGTTTATGTAGGATAAAAATTCCCTCAAAGATAGGGTATCCAAATTGATCACAAATAATGCTTTCAACAATCTCATTCTTGCAATCTTGATCTTTGACATCTATAGGCTTCTTCACTTGATTGTAGTGGATTCTTGACCACACCTCTGCGGCTTCTTGTGGGATTCTTCAAAGCATTTGTGGGATTCTTAACTTATTCTAGGGTTTACATCAATGGCAACCAATTTTCCAACATTGATCATTGACTATTAAGCATGATTTTACCATTTCATTTTGGTGCACTTGGTATTGAGTAGATAGGAATATAAGTTGTAACAAATAATTTGAGAATGATGTTATAAAACATGTTTTTTCTCATTGCTTAACATCATTATTACATGTTTTGGGAATCATTATTTTATCATAAAGTGAAA
>SNQJ01S0012459.1:132881-143919 GCA_010110895.2 Picea sitchensis
AATGAAAGGGTGCAATGAAGGGTTCTAGACAACATACAAGCATAACACTAGAAATGTAATAATTCAATATCTAGGGCTTAATAAGGGGTTTTATACATAATAGGGGGATTTGTATGGGGATGTTTCTAGGGCTTAAGATGCTCCTCCCCTTCAAACAAGTGTTGTACTCAACACTTGACAACTGTGAGTGTGTCTACATGAAGAAATCATATTCCCGTGTCGCCTCTTCCACTGGTAGGTTCTTCCATTTGATGAGGTACTCAGTAGTTGCTCAATTTTGCAACTTCTTAATCCCTATTTCAAGGATTTTTTATGGTTCTAGTATGATTTTCCCTTCTCCATTAATCTCTGATAAAATAGTTTTCACTAGGATACTGTCATTGATTATCTTCTTTAAGCAAGAAACATGGAAGATTAGATGTACACTTCATGGTCGCATATGAATAGCATGGACATGATATTGAGCAGGTGGAATACCCTTAGGCATATCTCCAAACAACTTGGAAATATTGTTGATAACTTTTTGGAGATCCATTAGAGTAGAGGCTATAGATGTTTGAACATCTAGTGAGCACATAGTCATTTAAGTGTAGGAACATCGTAATTATCAAAATTGATAGCATATTCCTAGATTTTGACTCTGTCATGAATTCAAATTAATTATGTGCAACGCAAAATCATTACATCATCGAACAAAACATTCCATTGGTATCAAACTCATTGTGGTATGGATGGGAAATTGGTTAGTCTTCCAATTTCATTCGACCAACAAATCATTAGTCAACCAACACCAAGATTACTTCTTGATTTATCTCTTCAACTAAATTCAACAAACTCCATGGTTAAAATCCTCAATGGTTAATCGAAGCCTCAATTTGTTTCAATCAAACTTGTTCACTTGTTCATGTGTTCATAGTTAGGGTTGTTCTCTGACCAATCATGGTGTCTCTTTTTGAGTAATTTTTTCATGTTGTTAGAGATTATCACTTTAGAGGATTTTCCTTGGATACCTTTAAGTTCAATTTCCTTTCCTTTTGAGGAAAATCTCATGAAAATATCTTGAAAATTAAGGGCCATTGTTTCCAATGATTGTAACCATTGGATCCCTAATACAACATCAACACCACCCACTTTCATGGAAATAATGGGAATATCCAATAAATACTTCTCCATATTGAGATTGATACTATGGCACTCTCCCAAAAAAAATTATGGTACCTCCATTTGCAATCATTACTTGAAACTATGGTGCTAGATATACAAAGAAATTGAGATCTTTTGCTAATTTGTAATTGATGAAGTTATGGGTACTACCAGAATCAATCAACATTGTTACCTTTTTCTTTTTGATATATCCTTCTATATCGAGGGTTTGTGGAGTATTGATGTCGGCCAATGCATGACAAGATATCGTAGGAGTAGTCTCTTCTAGCTCTATATCTTATGACGATTCTAATTCTTGATATTCTTCCTCCTTATTGTCTATGTAGAATATTTTCTTCTCACTGCATTTATACCCCTTATTGTACTTGTTTCCACAATTGAAACACAATTCCTTTTCTCTTCTTTCATCCATTTGTTGAGGTGTCAACCTTATCGGTTGATGTACGCTTGTCTTATGAACCCCAAAATGATCTATTCTTCCTATGTATGTTCCAACAATAGACTTGTGTGCAGCCTTATTCTTGGCTTGAATATGATGAAAAAATTGCATATCTTCCATAATATTTGCATGTTGTCTTAAGAAAATTCCATGTTTAATGTCTTCTTTTAATCCACCCATGTAAGCTTCCAACAAATGTTCATCACTTATGTCATCCACCCTTATGGCCAATACCTAAAATTATGAATCATAATCTTCAATATCACCTAAGTGCTTGATTCTTGTCAGATGACTGAAGTAGTCATGTTCCCAAACTTTCCCATATTGTGCTTCTAAATCTCTTTTAAATAAATCACAAGAATAATGATAAAAAGGGGGATTCCTTTTAACTACCCATTGATACCATTGATATGGTTTTATCTCAAAGTTCAAAGTTGTTATGTCAATCCTTTTCTTATCATCCATAATATTATGCAGTTCAAAATATTGCTCTATTTGGTTCATTTCACGCTTGCATGTGTCCTTCCTCACACTGGGGGTTTTAGGCCCAGGGTTCATCCAGAGTTCACCAACAATAACCCCAAAGCATCGACATATCAATCCTTGACCAAGGCTGAGAAATGAATCACTCGATATGCAGAGAGGATCACAGAGACCATAAGGTCTTGTGATGGGGATGAAGGCTAAACATACAATTATCCATCTCAACTGATATATGTTCAATTCGTATATGAAAAATCATGAGGACTAAGAAGTAAAAAAATACACACACTTATTTAGATAACACATGATAGACACAAGGTAGACCAGAATTGCCTCAACATTATCATTCATTTCATTCCATTCAACACAAATATACAATATATAACTAGGAAACCAAATTGGAATAAACAGAGTTTCAGGTCTTCTTCATGTAGCTTTTCATAAATACAAAATAGTGTGCAATGCGCAGCCTCATCATACAACATATCTATGACAGACTGGGGTGTATATGCAAAAGCAGTACAACATTACACTAGGCTCAGAGTGAAATCGATTAGCATGACTCTACGCAATATACAACTCATGGACTCTCTATCTTTATTGTTCAATCGTCCAACCTTTCAAAAACCTCTAATTCTGTTTTTGTTTCCGCCTTTTATAGTATTCTCCGCTTGGGATCTTTGTTTCCCTTTCTCTAATCCACTTGCTCTAGTGATGACTACCTCACACACTTCTTGCACCTACCAACATTCCACGTAGGCAATGTGTTGCATGTTCCTATGCACCCCGACTATACTGGACTGTTGATTTATATTGACACAATGACCCCTAGTGGGTCATAGCATAGTATCATATTGGTGCAACCCAATAGCATTCGCAGGGAGGGTACATGTGTAAGATCGACCGATACTGGTAAGATCCATTTACTCACCATTTCCTCTACAATGATTCCTGAGTCGTCTGTGTGCTTGATAGAGTTGGGGAAAAGGCAGGAGGGGAATAGTTCTTCATGAGGTGTCAAGGTCTGTCTTCCCTTCCCACTATAGAACTAAGGAATTGATGAGATCGGGTGTTTCTTGGGTAGTACGCATTGGATATTCAGGTACTGACTACGTGATTTGTGTCGTTTTCTAGCCATCCACGACCTTTCACAAGGGAAATTATATCAACAAATGTATATGTCAGGACGAAACCTTTCCCTCATGGAAGTTTCAATAGTTTTCCATTCGTGGAATAACTCTCGATGTGTATCCCATGACCATTCCATAATTCCTATGAGCACCATATCAAGGGTACAAACTCTCTAATGTTTAGGAATGTGTTGCATCCATGCAATAAAAGTGTCCACTGACTTTGATCCATCATACCGATAGGAACAAATTTCTACCTCATGTTCTTATGCAGAGATATGCATGCACCACCTTGTTGATACCTCATATAACTTGTTATTCCACATCTCCGTCGATTCTTTATAATTTGTGTCATAAGACTTGACACTTATCCATCTCAATTCTCTGTCTGTGTTGGGGTTTATGTAGTCCTCCTTGCACCCAGTAACCTTATAGATATTTTCAATGACTGATCTCTATGTATCCTCCTCCATCATCTCATTGTATCAATCCCCCTCATAAATATCTAGAGGTACGACCACGCACAGGGTGTATGTCTTGAAAGACATTTGTCTCTTTTTTAAGTTCAACACTACATTGTTGTCAAAATCTCAATCAATGCCAAGTAATGAAGGATATGGATCAAACTCATCCATAATCTCTTTGACCTCAAAGTCGAACTTGGTTTTTACTCTATCTATATTCACCTTGAATTTCTCTAGTCAACCTATAGGATAGATCTTATACTGGTTTTCCAACTCCAGTTGGTTGGGTGACCAGACCAATTATGGCTTACCCATCACCTCCCAAGATTTCTTCTGCAAAATATTCATGTCAGATCCTAGATCTAACATGACTCCATCCATATCATAGCCACCAACCTCTGCTATCATTTTGAATTCTTGGCCAGTGTGATTATTCTTACTGACCCGACACACATCTCTTTCTGGTAGAGGGGTTGAGATGACCTCCTCTACTTCTTATTCTTTCATGCAAGTAGCTAACATCTGGTTTAACTTACTTGCAACCTTTGGATCTTTAAGAAATCACAAACAAAAGCGTAAGAAAGTACTTACTTGATTATCAGTTTCTTCTTTCCACTCTAAGTTATACAAGGCTTCTACACATTGTGTGTGTTGTTATTCCTCCAAGCATTTTTCTTCAATTTCTTTTTGCTCAGTGCGTCACTGCTCATCCTGTTTGTTTGATTCTTCATAGACCTCTGCCTCATGTGATGTATTTCCTCGTGCACACAATCTTGATCTTCTAACAACTATTGCATTGCACATAGGAATTCTTCCATGGCTTGATCCCCCTACAATGATATCTAAGTCTCTTTATGTACTTCTTCATGGATCTGAGCTTCCTCTAGTGACCTTTGAGTTGCATATTGCAATTCCTCGCATGCTCTTTCTTCTTCCAATGCCCTCTATGCATCGCTTAGAAAATGATTTTGTTGAGTACCATCAAACTTTGGAGGAGGTTGAGGTGACTTCCTTATTGGCCCCTCCTGCTTCTAACATGATCCTTCACCATGATTGAAGTCTCTTCATGTTATTGGACCTCCTCGAGTTACAACCAGGACATCACCTTCCTCTTTCTTCTAATCCTTGTGTGGTTGTTCATGCACCATGTTGCATTTCTTATTCTCTTCCCACTTTTTTAACAATTCAGGACAATCCTCAATGACATGCTCAGGACTGTAGCAGTATGCACATAGCATGTGTGGCTTGGTACAAAATATCAAAACATGACCAATTGCTCCACAATTAAAGTAGGTGGGGGGCCTACCTCTGCCTCCTCCATATTTGCATCTGCGTCCATGCCCATATCCTCCTTTGGGACCTGCTTGGTATTCTTCATGCTCATCTCCACCATGATCACCACCCTATTGTTCCTCTTGTACCTGAAATGTGTCACGGGTATTATCCTGCATCAATTGGAGTGAATGACAATTATTGATATCGTACCAAACATATTTATAGAACTCACAGAATGAAGTGTGGGTTGTTGTTTGATATTTCTATAGAGTTGGGTATTGGGGTGGTACATGGCCCCACTGTCTACATATTTCACACCACTCCATCTGTTGAGAGGGAAATGGACTCAGCATGTCTGTCGCCACATAGTTTGGAAGGACAGGGCACTCGTACCTATGATGCCCCTTAGAGTGACATTTGGTACACCATACATGCTCGCACATGACTTTATCCTTCGCCATATATTCCAGTTGCATCATCAAATTGGATAGTTACGACTATACCTGCACCAACCCATATGATGTATCTACACCTCTTGGTGTAGCTTCCAAGTGCATCACAATATCGATTACCTCTTCCCGAGTCATCACCTTTTGCTAGGTGAGAGAGACTCGGATATGGGGGACTAACCCCACAATAAACCATTCTCTCTGTTGCACGTCTTGGATTTGGAATGTCAGTCTATCCAAGAATATTTTAAATTGTTGGTCATAATCCCATACAGTCTCTCCTTCCTTCTGCTTGATTTCTTTTATCTTTGTGATACAATGGGATTCTGACTTAGGCTTTTGAAATTCCCTAAAAAGATCTTGCCTAATCATTTCATGTCAGTGCAATGGATTTGTATTTCTTGTACCACATCAAAGCTTTGTCCCTAAACATGGTCTCCAATTGTACAATATTTATTGATTCATCTGTGATCCTCTTCACAGACCAGATCGATTCACATGTAAAATAATGTTGTTCTGCATCATCTCTACCCATTCCATGAAACACAAACAACCTCAATGTACTGTCTTGATTCTCCATTTCTGGGCACAAAAAATTTCCTCCTATTTGACTTCTATGGGTTGGATTCCTCAACACTAATGTTTCTCTAGGTGAAGTAACACTGACTTATCCTTGTTCTTCACTTATCTCTTCTTCTACTCCAATCTGTTTTCAATTTGTTGTTCTTTCTTCTTGATTTAAAATGAATAAGGGGGGTCGTACAAAAGTGGGGTAAGTCCATCTTCTTCTAAAAATTCTTGTGAGGGTACCTAGAGAGTTTTCTACGTGTAGTCATGTAATACCATCTACAATCATCCATATGTCTCACCCACCATTAGGGGAGCCTCCATCTTCTTCTTCTTTTGGAACACCAACACTATGTGCTCCATCTTGTAACCCTATCTGCGCACTACCACTATGCACACTATTTTCTTCGCCTATCCATGCATTGCTATTGCACACATGATTTTACTCTCCTATCCATGTACTTCCACTATGCACATTATTTTCCTCTCATAACGGTATTTCACTACCACTGCGTTGTGTTTCAAATTCTCTTATTTTCGGTGCACCACATCATTGTGTGTCAATCTCTCTTCTTATCAATGCATCATTGCTACGTGTCTCATATTCCTCATCTTTCTATGCACTGCGATATTTCACATCATCTATTGATTCTACTGGTGCACCAAAAATATATACCCTCTCTTCTATTCCTATCCGCGCACCAAAATTATGCACTCTCTTCTCTTTTAAATTTGCAACATACTACAATAGCCAAAGGGTACGAGCTTCTTCACCTAGGCCCTCACTATCACTACTATTACTACTAGTATATTCAATGCCAAGAATCTTTGCAGGCTTGTCCTCGTATGTTCCCCACTCTAGCACAATATCCTCTCCCACACCACTACCTGGTGCGAGTTTTATCTTCATCCTGTCCCCGACACGTCGCCACACACCCTTGGTTAACTCTTATTTAATTATTTGCTCATCCTTCCTTCTCAGCTCATCTCTTCTTTTGTATCTCTCAACTCTTTTTCTCCTCTGATCCTTTGGTTCCATTCTATTCCTAACCTCAACTCAACAAGTTTGTGGATCCTCCTCAATAGATCCATCTCCTTACTCCTTTCCCCCCATCTTTGTCAAATCGCCCCAACACTAGGAGGTTTACTCAGCCATCCTATCGGGATCTATACACATCATCCTTCTCTCTACAAACAACATCTTGATCCAAAGTGGAATCTCTTCTAACATCTTATTCCTTGGACCTTCTTCAAACTTTCTTTCATCCTCGTTGAAAAAATCATTATATTCTATATAAAATTCAATAATATAGCCTTCCTTCACTCGATCAAACCAGAAATCAATAGCCCAAGTCCACTTGTTATCTATCACCTTCAATATATCAAGAGTGGCTTGATCCCAAACTATTAGCTCCAATGACCATACATTCAAATTGATAACAACTTTCATTTTCAACCATTCATGTAACAAACAAGGAAATTTGGCAAAGAGAAACTCATGCATATCAGATTAGATATACATGCCTTTCCATTGCTTTACATTAACCCTCAATCCTTAAGTCTCTCACAGGGAAAACTCATTTTCTTTTTCCTCAAACCAATCTTGAATTTCCCCCTTTGATGGATTCCACCTCATTTCTTGCCTTCATCTCTCCATACAAGACTTTTAGGTCCTAGCAACAGAACCAAATGTTGGCTTGTTTCATGCTTGCACGTGTCCTTCCTCACGTTGGGGATTTATACCCAGGTTTCATATAGAGTTGACCAAAAACAACCCCAAAGCATCGACATATCAATCCTCAACCAAGGCCAAGAAAGGTCTCACCCGAGATGCAGAGAGGATCATAGAGACCATAAGGTATTGTGATGGGGATGAAGGCTAAACATACAATTATCCATCTGAATTGATATATGTGCAATTGATATATCATAACTCATGAGGAATAAGAAGTAAAATAATACACACGCTTATTCAAATAACATGTGATAGACACAAGGTAGAGAAAAATTTCCTCAACATTATCATTCCTTTCATTCCATTGAACACAAATATACAATATATAACTAGGAAGCCATATTAAAAAAAACATAGTTTTGGGTCTTCTTCATGTAGCTTTTCATAATTACAAAATAGTGTGCAATGTGTAACCTCATCATACTACAGACCTATGACAGATTCAAGTGTATATGAAAAAGCACTACAACATTACACCAGGCTCGGAGTGAGCTTGATTAACATGAGTCTATGCAGTATACAAATCACAAACTCTTTGTCTTAAGTCTTCAATCATCCAACCTTTCAACAACCTCTAATTTTGTTGTTGTTACATCCTTTTATAGTTTTCTCTACTTGGGAGATTTGTTTCTCTTTCCTTGCTCCACTCACTCTAGTGATGACTGTCTTGCATGCTTCTTGCACATGCCAGCATTCCACATAGGCTTTCTATATCCAGACGATATTAACGACCTGGCTAGATCATCCACTAGTTGTCCCATGTCTTGCTATGCTACTAGTAGTAATAATTCAAAGAGATTTATCGATGATTCCTTTCTTGATTCTGGTAGGAATGTTCTTGATTTATGGTGTAGATGAAAAAAATCAGACCAATGCGTGCTTGATATACTTTGAGCTTGTCGTGAAACTTATTAAAATTGATCTGGTGTGCACTTCTGGTCATTCTTCACACAAACTTGGACAAAACTTGGTATGTGCGCGCACAATTTCGTTTGTGCACGTGTGAGATTTAACTTAAAACATTGGGTTCCAACATGTTCACCCATGTAAATATATTTGTTCCATCAAACTTCTTTAATTCAATCTCGAGAAAGTTGAATTTAGGACCCCCACTATAATTAACTCCACTATTAGAGTTAAATCCACTTGAAAATTTATTATTATCAACAGGTTGTTCAACCTAAATACTACCTTTATTTTCATGAGTTCCTTGCATTTTGATATCTCCTTTAGGGAGTCTCTCATCTAGAGCATGAGATATCATGGAAGACAAGGAGTTTTTCAATTCCTTCAAGGATTTTTTGTATTTCTTCTTTATTTTCATCCATCTTATTTTCTATTTCATCCATATTTATTTTCATATTTCCATCCATCTTATGTTCCATGTTTATTTTCATATCTTCCTTATTTTCATCCATCTTTGTTTTTTCATGTCATTATTATTTTCATTCATCTTCTTCTCCATCTCTTTCCTATTTTCAATGATCTTCTTTTCCATTTGTTCCCCATTTTCAATGATCTTCTTTTCCATCTGGTGGTAAATCCCTTGGATTTCATCTTGAGTCATGGTTGAGCTCTCTGGAGGTTTAGTTGGTGAAGTAAATTTTGGAGGAACCCTTGGAGCCATTTGAGAAATAATAATTCTCCTTGTTTTCCTATTTATCACAAATTTTGAATCACCAAAAATAGATCTTCCAATAAAAAGTAATGTCAATTGTAAGTTACGTACCTTTCAAACTCTTAATTTGGAGTTTATCCTCCTAGATGACATTCCTTTTGATGTATCTATGAAATTTTGGTCCTTCTGAGTCTAAAATTTTGGTCTATAGTACTCTAATATGTCTTATCTGCAATGTCATAGGTCTGACCAAAATTTGATATGCTAAGTGAAAGTTATGGTAACTTTCCCAAACCTTCTTGATTTTTTTATTGTTATGGAGAAAAAACTTGTATATAATGTCATGTGTCCAATATTTAATACCTGATTCTGAAAATTGTACTATAAATACTATGGAATTTCCTCTTTCAAATACAATTGGTGTCACTAAATTTGGATCCTCACAGAAGAATATTTGACTATTTTACCAAAGAACTTGTTTGATACTAGTTATAAAACTAGTCAACAACCCTACCTTCCATAGGGTATATCTCTGTAATTATAAAGATACTGAAGCTGAAATTTGTACCACATATACCTTGATATGTTTTATAAATAACCTCTAATTTTGGTTGTCTGAATCATCACAGAAAAAAAAATTATAGCGAAAATCCCAAGATGATTTTTTTAAAACATAATTAAGGTTGCGTCAAAACCCTATCTTCCATAGGTTGTATATCCAAACTTGTAATGATACATAAGCTGAAATTTGTACCAAAAATACCTTGATATGTCTTCTAAATAACCTCCAAGTTTCAATGTTTGAATCGGCCCAGAAAAATATTATAGAGAAAATTCTAAGATGACTTTCTTAGAGAAGAAAAACCCTAGAATCGTTGCTATGATACCAAATGTTATGATCCAAAGCCGTAAAAATTATAAAAATTCAATGAATATAGTCCACTTCGAGAAGGAAGCCTCCTTTTATAATATATCCAATTCAAAATACAACATGATATGAGAAAAGATGATCCTAAGACTAGGTATCCTTGTTATATATATATAGGATACAAATGGTACAATTACAATGAAAGGGGTGTAATGAAGGGTTCTTGCCGACATACAAATGTAACACTAGAAATGTAATAATTCAATATATATGGCTTGATAAGGGGTTTTATACATAGCATGGGGATTTTTCTAGGGCTTAACATTTTCCTTTAGATGAGTGTTGTCACTTTTGAGCTGAGTTGTACTACTAGAGACCTAGGTAGGTGTAGCATGTCCATTTCCCCAACCATATTTCACACCTTGTCATTTTCCCACCACTTCCATACACATTAAAAGAAAAATCTCATTATTGACATGTCATATGTTGTATGAAAAGGTCCAAAGAAAATAAATCACATGTATTGTTGTGGTGGGAAATCCCCCTACGGACTAACATTTACGGTTATATTATGCATGCAGATAAGACCGAAAGAATCATACTTTCTATCATTGTCCCAGACCTAATCCCCATTTATTTTAAGCAAATGCATGGTTAAATGAACATACCTTGTTCTAGATGTTCGGTGTCGATCCTTCTTCATGCTTGATCGCTTGCTAGCAGCTATCCTCCCAAGACTGAACTGTGTACAAAACAAGCAACAAACTCTACATGTATTTGTTCTACAGATTAATGGGTTAGAGATTCAAACATATATTCACTAAACTATGAAGAACTCATATAGTG
>SNQJ01S0012459.1:143972-154075 GCA_010110895.2 Picea sitchensis
TTTGTATCTCTCTTTGCACAAGGATGGCTAAAGGGTTGGGACAATGGGAATGTGCAATTGGGTAGAGTTTCTTTACTCTTATTCTCCTCTTCCAAATAGGACACCTACCCCTTCTTTTATAGGTTAGAAGAAGCTAGGTATTTGGACGAACCCTTGGCCATGCATGGTCGGGAGTTTCAGTTAACTCACCCAAAGTTGTGTGTTCCGTCGGCAACTTTCCTTTTTTCGTGATTTTGTAGGTCCATGCGGACTGTTTTAGTTCAGCTAGCATGTACACGCATTCAATAATGGAGTAGGGCGCATGGGCCCTTATAAAAGAGGTTTTTTAAAGAGTTGTTCAGCAGTGTTTTGGCAAAGAAGGGATCTGAGATGGCCTGATGCTAGGTAAGCATGTATGGTGAAAATTAGGGTTATAATAGATGCCCCCTAATGTGTGAGGGCAGAAGAGCATCTAATGGCCGAAATACATTACCAATCTTTACTGATGTGTCGAACAAGTGAGCCCAAGGACCAGGAACCGGGAGGCGCCATCTACAAAATAACAAATGTCTCACCGAGGCGGGCATACCCATGCTCGGGATAAAATAGAATCATGGCTACCAATCAAATACACTATAGATCCATGTCAAATAACTATATAAAGTGTAGCCACGAACAATACACAGCGAAGCTACATCTTGAAATCAAAAGATATACATATAGAGTATCCATCTTCTAGAAGCTGATACGGCCTGATGGCTGGAGATGAGGTCTTCAGAGCTCGAGAAACAACTTCAAAATCTTCAAAACTCGGGTAGGAGTGTAATATGAGTGTACAACTTCACTACCCAAAGGTCTTCGACGGCTCGTCGGTCATGGACTAGAGAATCTTGATGATCAGACTAAAAGCTTCATTGATTTCGAGCAAAGACTTGATTGGACGTTCAGGATGGTCGGGTATGAGGGCAAGAGACAAACTACAGAGGGGCCGACTCAAGCTTGGGAGAAACTTCCCTTGGACAACAGCATGACAAATGATGATACTTAGGCAGCATGGCATTAATCATAAGTTTACGAAGCAGGAGGCAACACAAACTCTCCATATGTTTGGAAGAATAACCAAACAGAGGAGGAAACAACTCTATGTAGCGAGAACAGCTTCCTAAGGTCGTATTACATCCCATAGTTTGATGAACAAATGGACAGATGTGCTTTATCCAAGGGCGAATCATTATGTTGCCAATAAAGAAAATACTTTTCCCTTCCTCTTTTTGGGGTATATTTTATTTTTTTGTCTTTTTCAATAATTTTGGAAAAAAGAATAAAGGAATTTTACGTTACAATGGAGGAACGAATGTTACAAACATACAAGTTCAAGGCACAAGGACAAGACTGATGTTCAGAATAATGATACTCGGGAAAAATTCTCCGGGGGTCAAGGGTGTTAAGACGCAGAAGCAAAGTGCTACAAGGCTGGCGTATAAGGTATGCAAACGCGGTTAACAAAACACACAATGGTAACGTCCTTCGATGTAAGTTTAACGAGCCCAGAGAAGGTAAGCTCGGTGGTTTTTCATATTTAGAGAGTCTGAAAAATGTAAAAGGAGACTCCATTGGGGTACCTTTTTCAAAGATAGTCTAGTCAGTTCGAAAAAGGGGTAAACTAGCACCGACAAGATGTCTATTCAAAACCATTTTAACGAGTGTGAGAAAGACAAGATCACTCAGCCATTTTTTCATTTTTAAGGAGTCTGAAAAAAGATTAACTATGGACTCTGTCAGGAATGTTCTTCTGGACCAGTTTAACGAGTGTGAAAGAATAAGGTCACTGGGTGATCTTTTCAATTTTAGGGAGTCTGAAAAGAGCTTAACTATGGACTCCGTGGGGGTTCCTTTTTCGTAAATTTAGTCCCTCAGGCCCAAAAAAGGGGTAAAATGATACCTGAGAGTACTCTTCTAAAGAACTGAAGTTCCATAGAGTATACCTTTGTTTGTATAGTTGACCGTCCAGACCGAAAAAGGGGTAAACTACCGCCGGACAGACGTGACTTCAAATTTCAGTTTAACGAGCGTGAAAGGCCACAAGACCGCTCGACAATCTTTTCATGTTTAAAGGGTCTGAAAAGGGCTTAAAAGAAGACCCGTTATATCTTTTGGGAGTCCTAAGGGTGAGCTCAAGAGTGAAAAAGAATCGTGCAAATGAGGCTCAAACTCATAATTAGGAAAAACTACAAGGACTCCCGAGACTATAGTGATTAGAGATAGCATGGATACCATAATGCAACCAGGATCTACCTAAGGCATCCATGTTCCGGTAATCTCTACCACCAAGTTGTGACACTTCTAAAGCAGCTATGATGGTTCCATGTCACAACCTGATGGGATCGATCCTATGGCAAAGGAAAAAGACAACAAGATACAAAAGTCAGGGTAGAAACCTAACTTATATGCTCAAGTTGATCCTTAAAAAAAAAAATCACGTACCGTCGAAAATTACCCAAAACTCTAAAAAATTGTCCCGATACCCGAGCATATCCCTCCCATGCAACTCCTGAATCACTCTAAATGGTTTTTGGTTTAAATAAAATGATAAGGGAGGCCAAAAAAGTGACAAAAAGAGGCCAAAAGGTCTATAAATAGAAGTTGGCATCTCATTATCACCATTGTTGATTTGGAAATTGACTCTGGAGCCAAAAGACCCCCTTTGTCAAAAGCAGTGATTCCGAGAGCTACAGTGGATGAAACGAACTTCTGTCTGGACCAAGTAAGTACAAACTCTCTTATCTTGCATTTTAAGTCTTTATTTTTGCATTGGGTTTCATTTTTTAGGGGGGCATTGACCTTTAAAAGGTCGGCCCTAGGTCCATGCGGGTTGTCTCAGGACAGGCCGCGTGTACACATGACTGTCACTATTATAGCCCGCGTGGACCCCCTTATTGAATGAAAAAGGCTTAAAAATCAAGGGTTAACTCTCCTAAACCTTGGTGTTTTGCAGGATGTATGTCCACTGGAGAGAAAGAGAGCATGAAGAAGTTAGTGAGTTGGTCGGGGAAGACCCCAATGCTATGGCTACCTTGATGCAGTGTGGGTTACTCAAGTTTTTTCTATGTCCTTTTATGCGGGCACAACCTAGGCTATTGAATTCCTTGGTTGACTACTGGCTTCCGGATGCAGAGGCATTCATGTTAGAGGGGCAGTCACTGGTGCTCACGACCAAGGAAATTTACTTTTTGACTGGTCTCTCTAGGAGAGGGGAACCAGTCAACTTCCGGACTTTTCCTTCGGGGCCGCATAACATAGCGGAATTGATAGGTCTATATTGTGCGGATGATACAGACCGCTCAAGCTCGCAGGTGCCCATAAGCAAGATCATTGACTTATCACTACAGGCGATAGTGTTGCTTATTGGGTGAATCACTGGTTCTGCGGTTCTACATCACGTGTCCCGTGGACAGATGAACTGTGCAGTCCAATGCTTAAATGCACAAATTTTTTATTGGAGTACCACATTGCTTGAGTGTATGAAGAGGCAGTTGACAGATTGTTGTTTGTGAACACAGAGGAACTTTGGGTTCGGGACCATTCTGTGCTTGTTCTTTTTTGAGAGAGTTCCGAGTTTTAGTCCTCGAGTAGTGGTACGAGGACATCATGCCTCTCTTCCTGCTATGTGTAGATGGGCAGTATTACTATCACGATAGGGTGGCGGAAGGACCAATGAGTCCTTCGATGATGACTTCTTCGCGTGGTTGTAGGACAGATCCCGGTTATAGAGGATTACCCCTATGCCGGGATTGATTTCTCGAGAGACCCTGAGATACTAGTACCTTCTGGTGAGGAGCGAGGGGAGATGGGTAAGTCTCCACCTTTGTATTTTTTTTTTGTTAAACATATGTAATTTTTATGTTGTTTTTGTTATATATATCATTTTTTTTGTTATACCAGAGTTTTTGATGGATATGTGTTCGTTGTGTGCAGATGTGGGACCAGTGCGACCCGTTGACTATGCGAGGAACATGCGTCATCCTCGGCCAGGGGATGCACCTGCCGCCGCAGGGGGACCAGCAGTAGCAGGAGATCTTCCATCCAGGGAGGATGAGAGAGTATTGAGATGAGTCGAACGAAACTTTACTGCACTCACTCGCACGGTCCCTATGGCAGATATTGAGGACCTGCCACCATCTATGCAGCCTCATGTAGTGGGGGCACTACGGACGTGGGTCCGGTTGTTTCAGCGTTTAGCCAATGTTGTGGATCAGTATAACAGGGCCCATAGGCCCTGACCTTAGTTAGACATTTCACGTGCCACGAGCACTACTTGTATATATTTTTTGAGGGCATAAGCCCCATGACTCGTTATTGGTCATATTTTTTAGGTGCTTGCGTCCATCTATGTACTTTGGTTACTTTATGACATTATATATGGTTTTTATGTCTTTTGTGTCTTATGGATCATGTGTGCAAAAAATGTATTTACATGTTTATGTGAATGTTCTTTCATATGTGTGCAAGATTCCAATCTAAAATTTGATTAGCTAGAGTATCTGTAACTTGGTTTAATCTCCTAGGAACATGAAAATATGTAATATAATCAAAGTTTCGTTCTAAGAGACGTACCCTAAGGAATCGTCGATGTAAATTCGGATCATGAACCCGGTATACTCTGTTTAACTGAGACACAATGAGTTGAGCATCGAGATAGACCCGGAGATGAGAGATACCAAATGACAAAGCGTCACTAAGCAACTCAATAACTGCACTATACTCGGCAACATTATTTGTGGTGTCACCTAAGCATATACCTCCGAAAGATAATAACTGGCCTTGAGGTGTAAAGATTACCCAAGCTGCGGAGGCAAGCCTCCGAGTGTGTCGGCTAGCATCGTCTGCATACCTAATGAACACCTCAGAATCACTTGACATTTGCCACAGTGACGAAAGATAACATTAACAACATGTCCATAACACTAAAAGAAACTAGAAAGTAATAGTACAAAGACTATACATATGTTACAAAACGTTACCCACAGTGACCTGCCTATGAGTAATACTTCTTGAGGTAGAGCCCATTTCTAGTCTCCGCCAAAGCATTCCCTTCAAATTCAACCAGACAATAAGCACCCTTTTTTAACACCTCTTTTATGATGAAAGGTCTGAACCACATGGGTTTGAATTTTCCTGCCCCCAGGGGGTCCTTATCTTGGTCATAGACCAGGACAAGGTCGCCTTTAGAGAAAATCTGAGGACGAATAGACCTATCATACTGACACTTGACTTTATGTTTGTGAGCCTCATTGGCCAAGGCCGCATCACGGCGCTGCTCATTGGGTTGCTCAAGGTATACTAACCGTTCTTCAAGTGGAGAATTATCTGGCAATAATTGTACTGCCAACTTTAGAGACGGGATCTGACATTCGATAGGCAAGACTGCCTCCAGCCCATAAATGAGTTGGAAAGGTGAGAAACCGGTTGCAGTCTTAACAGATGTTCGGTAAGCCCATAATGTCGATTATAACATCAAATGCCAATTTGACTTGGCTGAGTTGATCATTCGTTGTAGAATGGTCTTAAGAGTTTTGTTTACAGCTTCCACTTGACCATTTTCTTGGGGGTAGTAGGGTGATGAATGTTCTTTCCATAACCCAAGATTTGATGTTAACTTGGTCATCATCTGGTTTTGAAAGTGACTACCATGGTCAATGACAATCTCCCTCGAGACGCCAAACCTTGCTATTATCTGATTGAATAAGAAGAGAGTTGCAGTATCTCCATCATCTTTAAACATTGGCATAGCTTCAACCCACTTTGTGAAGTATTCTACAGCTACGATGATATAGCGGTGCCCCCTTGCTGAAGGAGGTTTGCATGTAGTGTAATCAATCCCCCACTTGGTGAAGGGACCAACTGTGATGACAGGAAACATGGGAGTGGGATGTGCCCTCATCTTTCGAGAGAAGATTTGGCACGAGTGGCACTTCTTAACCGATTCGATACAATCTTTGATAAGTGTCGACTAGAAGTAACCTGCTCGTAGAATCTTTTGGGTTGTTGACAACCCAGACAAATGACCACCACAGGCTCCAGTATGGCAATCGTTAAGCACGATAACTTCTTCTTCGTGAGTGAGACATCGGCGTAGGATGCAGTCTACGTCTCTCTGATACAATGTATCATCGAGTATGAGATAATTCTTAGCCTGATGGCGTATGCATCGACGCTCATCACGAGAAGCAGAGGTGGGGCACTTCAAATTCTGGAGATAGATAAGTATATCTCCATACCAGGGGTCTGAAGAGGTGATCAAAAACATATCTCCTCTTATAGGCGACTCTTTGGGCACAAGATCACTTGACTCAACCGGAAGTTCCGAAATAAGTTCTGCAAAGACCAGTGACTTTTTGGATTTCGCTGAAACGAAATCTAAGTCAAACTCTTGGAGGATGACTATCCATCTACTGATCTTGCCACCTATTAATCATCGTGTCAACATGTACTGAAATGGTTTCATGACAGCAATGATGGTGGTCTTGCGAAACAGAACATAATGACGGAACCGTTGAACAGCATGGACTGTTGCCAACGCAAGTTTTTCAATATGAGAATAATTGAGTTCCGGTCCTACAAGGCCTCGACTTAGGTAATAGATAACATATTCTAAAAACAATTCATCCTCCTGAACTAATACCATGCTAATGGTTGACTCTGTTGCAGCCAGATATCATAAGAAATCCTTGTTATAGTTAGGTGGTCGAAGTAGAGGGGCAGTTGTGAGTGCATGTTTCAATGCGGTGAAAGAGCGTTGAGTGGCATCGTCCCAATAAAAAGGAACATCTTTCTTAAGTAAGCGCATAAAGCCCTTGGTGATCTCGACATAGTTAGCGATGAAGCGTCGTAAAAAATTTGCCTTGCCCTGTAGACTCTGAAGTTGAAGGATTGTGCGTGGGGGGGGGTCAACTGAATTATTGCCTCAACCTTGAGAGGATCGACCATGATCCATGTTGTTGACACTATGAAACCTAACAAACGTCCTGATGTTACGAAAAAGCTGCACTTGTTTGGATTCAAGCGAATCCGAAAGTATCGACAACGCTCAAAGATAAGTCGGAGGTGTGTGGTATGATTTGTTCTCTTGCGAGATCGAGATGCTAAATCATCTAAATAGGCCTCAACTATATGCTTGAGGTCGTGGAAATCAAAAGACATGTCCCGCTGAAAGGTGGCTCCAGTATTTTTGAGACCAAAAGGCATCTTACGATACGCAAATGTACCCCATGGATAGATGAATGTCGTTTTGTGCTAGTCTTAGGGTTTGATTTGTATTTGATTATATCCCGAAAAAACATCCATGAAAGAGAAGGCCTCACAACCCACACATTCATCAATTATCTGGTCGATGAATGGTGCAGGAAAATTATCTTTGGGACATGCCTTGTTCAAATCATGGAAGTCTGTACATACACGAATTGTGCCTTGATTTTTATTGACCGGCACGGAGTTTAACACCCATTGGGTCAAATGGATAGGATAGATAAAACCGGATTTTAGCAGTTTCTCAACCTCAACCTTAACGGTTGTTTCTTTCTTGGGGTTAACTGGACGAAGCTTCTACTGGACAGGGTTGGCATCTGGATAAGTTGTGATTTCATGTTCAACTATTTTTGGATCGATGTCTGGCATTTCCTCGTAAGACCAGGAAAAAATGTCACGGAATTCTTTAAAAAGATCTGTGTAGATTTGAATCTCTCTGAGGGAGCAGTCAGCTCCGATGAAAACATTCTCCATGACACCAGGGTTTCGGGAGATATTGATCGGTAAGGTTTCAGTGATAGTTGCCATATTACCCTCAGCATAAACCTCATGTGTAGCTAAGGGATTAATAGGACAAGACCTATCTCCCATTATAGTCAAGGTGAATTCTCCAGCTTCGATTCTGCTTAACTCTGGGAGGAAGTATGATCTATGATGAAGATCGTCCCAGGGTTTGTCCAGACTAGTCATTGCCTCAATTATATCTTCATCAGAGGGCAAGACTAAGTCTAATTAATCGGTGTCAGCGAGAGAATCCTGAGCCCAAATAGGCTCTAGAAGTGGATCGAACTCTTGTGCAGGAGTTGGATCAGTTTGGGCTGAATTTTGCTGGACTAAAGAGTACGCTACTTCAGCTACGGACAAGGGCATGGACATGCCCGGGTGCCCTATCCCATCCATTGTGACCAATGGGGAAGGAAGTATCCATGGATCGTCGAAGTAAGTCATGCGGAACAACGAAACTTGAAAAATCTCAACCTTATGGAGATTGGATATAAACTTGATATCGCCTTGAGAGGCCGAGTAATCAAAGATGGGAACAAACCAACCCCTACGTTGACTACACCTGGTTGAGGATTATCAATCATCAGGACCGTGGATGCCCCCAATGAAGGGTCGGGTCTGGAGAAAGACAATTGATCGATGGTCACTATCCGGCCCTCGTGTGGGAACAATAAGACCCGGAAAACTGTAGCAACCATAGCTTGCATGGCATAAGTCCAACTCCTTCCTAACAAGAGGTTATATTCGAGGGGTGCATTGACTACCTCTTCCTTGACACACACAGTCTTCCCTCCTAACTGCACGGGGAAAGAGGGAATGATGCCATGTGGTCAGAACAAATGACCATCGAAAGCAGTGAGGAGAGTAGGTGACAGAGACAAAATGGGTTGGCCAACGGCCTTCCAACATGCCAATGACATAACGCATGTCGAGTTTCTCTTACCAACCACCGTGCAGAAGATATTTCGAGTAAAAATTTTCATGGGATAAGCCACTACTATCTAAAACGCTACATGGTAAGGCAGATGAGGTTTTAGGTCGGTTATATCCAGCATGATTCTACCCGAATTACAAATCTCGGTAGATCCTAAAGCGGTTAACAAGGCTTTCCTCTGGGAAGGGCAGCTTTGGAGGACCTCCAAAGCGGACATCGCACAAGGGGTTTGTGATAAATATTTCACCACGGAATAGTTCTGGGCAGCCCTTGCATTGGAGTTGTGAGAATTTTTTTGAACGCGCCTTTGGGGATGCGTGTCATTGTTTCGCCCAATGTCTTCTCAATATGTAGAGGAAGATATGGGAGATCGGCTTCTTTGCCCTTCTCAGAAGTGCTTGGTTTACTATAGTCATGTGCTCTAGTCAATATAAAAGCATCACCCTTCATCATATATACATTAACGGATGCGGGGTTGTTCGAAGATGGAGAGGATCCTTGGTTGCCCCCTTTCGTGCTTGCAGAGGCTTGGGTTAGATTTTGCCCATGTTGAAATGGATTGGTTAACACAGCAGGCTATTGCTACGTCACAAAATTTTGGGCTTCTGCAAGCCGAGGACATAGATGGGTCGGGTGGTCTTTCATGCATAAGTTGCATGGATACCTCACCTTATGTTTCTTAGTGTTGTCCCCACTAGCATTATCGGTTGGTTTTTTATCCCCCTTACCCTTCTTTCATTGTTTTTTCTTTCCTTCAGGTTGCTGGGTGACCTTTGGATTAGTCGATTGCACTGTGTGTGCATCCGACGTTTTGGTAGGGGGAGCAACCAAAGCAGTAGTTTGGCTGGCCGCTATGTGTTGTATAGACAACTACTACAACTGCTTTGTCAATTGCTCAGCGGGATTTGTTTGTACTGAACCAACAATACCGTCGGCATGTGGTCCAACTCTCTATCTGGTGTTATCAAGTATTGAGTGTGGTGCATCTGGCAAGATCTCGTATAATAAACCGGACTGAGAATAGATTAGCTCAAGTTGTTGAGCTCTCATGATGGAGTCTTCTTCGGAAAATACTCCTGATGTCATGACGTCTTTGGACAACTGTGGGACCAAAGACTTAAGGAACCATTCGAGCAGGAATGCTAGTGGAACTGGTACTTTAATTAAACTCTTTCGACGTCTCCATTCTCGGATGTGATCAGAGATATGGTCCGCTTTTGTTTGTGAGAAATTGGCCAGCAATTCGGTGTCAGCATCGTATCTCATAGGTAACTGGAAATGGTTAAGGAAATCCATCGCCAGTTCGTCGAAGGAATAGTATTTTGAGTGATCGAGCTCAATGTACCATTTCGCGGCACTCCCAATGAGAGTACGTTGAAAC
>SNQJ01S0012459.1:157989-174014 GCA_010110895.2 Picea sitchensis
CATTTGTTCTACAAACTAATGGGTTAGAGATTCAAACATATATTCACTAAACTATGAAGAACTCATATAGTGGGACGGGAAAATCATTTCTTTATTATTAACTTTAATGAATCAACTTACAATGTCGAGACCGGCCACTGCTCCGCGAACCTGATCCTGGGCTTCTCTTCAAATGTCCTCCAACTTCTTTGCTTTGTATCTCTCTTTGCACAAGGATGGCTAAAGGGTTGGGACAATGGGAATGTGCAATTGGGTAGAGTTTCTTTACTTTTATTCTCCTCTTCCAAATAGGACCCCTACCCCTTCTTTTATAGGTTAGAAGAAGCTAGGTATTTGGATGAACCCTCAGCCATGCATGGTCGGGAGTTTCATTTAACTCACCCAAAGTTGTGTGTTCCATCGGCAACTTTCCTTTTTTCGTGCTTTTGTAGGTCCACACGGGTTGTTTTAGTTCAACTAGCGTGTACACGCATTCAGTAATGGAGTAGGGCGCGCGGACCCTTATAAAAGAGGTTTTTTAAAGAGTTGTTCAGTAGTGTTTTGGCAAAGAAGGGATCTGAGATGGCTTGATGCCAGGTAAGCATGTATGGTGCAAATTATGGTTATAACATGTATGAAAAGCCTATCTAAAATCAAAAGAGATAAAAATGCTTGAGGTTGATGTAGCCATAAGAAAAAGTATAATAAAACATGAACCATGCCACTTTGCAAAAATCCCAATTTCCCGAAGTCCCATGCTTAAGAATGCATATATAAAGAAATGGACCAACCAAATAAAGAAAAAGACAAAAATTGGTAGTAAGAAAAAGTGGCTCAAGGAATGATAACTCAATGTTAAACACTCTTCCTCTAAAGGCACACATGTGGAATGAAAATCATAACCCCTAGCTCTTGAAATCTAAAAATACCGAGACCTATACATCATCTCATGTGGCTATGAGGGTTAAATCATGAATTTTCCCGTTTCCCTAACATCACATCCATCACATTGCATGTGCCTAACTTGGATTCCTAACAAATTCTTCTTGTCTTAGGAGTTGTCACATGTAATAGAGGTTAATGATGTCTGCACCATGGTTAGACTTAGAAAATGATAAAAATTAAATGATCAATTAAGAATTTAAAGGATGTCCCTTAATGTTTCACCACCTAATGACAGATATATCGAGGCATGACTCATCATTATGTGGTGGTTCCCTTGCATTGGGATTTGTGTACTTTCCTAGAGCATTGCATATCTTCCTCAAGAGTTGTGTACTAGCATTGGTAGTTGTGTACTTTCCATGGGCATCATGATCCCATGCCTAGGGCATTGTGATGACTACATTGGGCATTGTGACAAAGCCTCTATACATTTTGAGCCACTCCTTTCTTCATTTGGAGGGGTTGACATGCTTTTATTGGAACATTGACCGAGGTAGTTTCACTTGGATACACATGTGCCTCTCATTTCACTCACTTGGCATCATTTATGGAGGTTGTTGGAGGATATTTAGGCGGACATCCTCCCTTTTTCAATCTATCTCACACATGTGATGTTGGTTTAGCTATTTGTGAAACACTTTGAGGAGACGACCCTCTTTATTCCTTTATATCCACATGTGTGGAGGTTGTTGGAGGATATTTAGGGGGACATCCTCCCTTTTTCCATCTATCTCACACATGTGATGTTTTTTAGCTATTTATGGAACACTTTGAGGGGATGACCCTCTTTATTCATTTATATCCACACGTGTGGAGGTTGTTAGAGAATGTTAAGGCCATATTGTTGCATCTTTATGGGTCAAACCCCTAGAGATGATTGTTATGCTTTTACCATGTTTATCATCTCATTTTGAGGAGGGAATCCACTTCTTTTTCCCATTTATTGGATGGATTTTGTACACGTGGTATTAGTCCACCATATTATATTGTTGTGGAATTGTCCTCTCTAGTTAGTTAGAGGATATTAATATTTTAAGCATAGATCTAGGGTTAGTTATGTATCTAATTTTATTTTATTCATGGAGTTTTTGAGCTCATGATCCATAAATAAGAGGCTCCTCCATATTGTTATGTTGTTGGAATCTATTGGAATACAAATTTTCTCTTGTCTCTTGTCTAAGGCTTTGTGGAATGGATGTTCAACTTTGTTGAAATGTGACAAATATTCTTGGTTCATATTAGCTAGCCTATATTGCAGGTTTGGATTGTCAAAGTCGACTTGGGTTCCATAGAGGGGTAATTTTCTTATTTTGGAAAGGGTATGTCTAAAACCATTTTTGTTACGTTGTCTTAAAGAGAAATAATTATTCATTATAATTCCTTGAGAAAAAAAACATAGTTCAATATCTTTAGAAAAATAACACTCTCAAATCACCTTGGAGGTGGTATGATTCTTGAAGAACCATCCCTTTTGGATTTTTGGATATTTGGCTTGCTAAATCTAGGAATTTTTGGATCTATTTTGACATCCCAATTTTTCCTTTGCCCCCTTCAGGTTACAACTTGACCTTGTAGCCTAAACAAAGTAAGGAACTAGTTTCTTCCCTTTCAACCAATCCTAAAAAATTCAAAATCTATTTTTTTGTTTTTTGTTTTAGCATTTTGTAGTTACGATAGAAAATAATCGTAAATCAAATTGTGTTTAAGGGTCATTTTCATCCAATTTGATTTATGATTATTTTCTATCGTAACTACAAGATTCATTTTCAACCAATTTTTTAGATCTTAATTTTGGCTCTTTATTTCCACCAAATCGTTGATTTTTAGCCTTGAAACCCTAATCGATTTGCCTACTTTTAGCCCTAGTTTAGTGTTGCTTTATAAATATGAAAAGGGGATTTTAAAGTTTGATTTAAACCTTAAATTTCATCAAGTAAGATCATTAAAATCAGTTTGCTAATCAATTTGGTGTTTCTAGAAGCAAATCATTGTCTTTCTTTCTTGAAAACCCTAGTCGATTTTCTCTCGCTTGCCCTCTTTCATTGTTGATTTGTATTTCTAAAAGGGGAATTTAATTTTTTTTATCTAAATATGAAAATTATAGCAATAAAATATTATATAAATAGATTTAGTATTTGATTTTTTGTTTCCAAAAGAAAATCTACAATTTAAAGTGTTAAATTCCTAGTTGATTTGCTCTTTCTTGGCCTTGTTAATTTGTTGCTTGTTTATACTTGTATAAGAGGCTAATTGCGGTCTATTTTAAATATAGAAATTATATTAATAACTATAAACATTAAACTAGAAATAAAGATAGGTTCATTAACCCTCCAATTCTACAATGACCCAAACTTAGTTAACCATATGGAAGCCCCACTTGACTAGAACCTTGCCTATCCTAAAGAGAGAAAGGAAAGACTACTAAGATGACAATGGGTAGTTTTCCTAAGTTTCCCTTAGGGTTTCACAACTTTTGCTTAGGGGATTTTTGCACCAATTGAGAACCTAGGAGGTTAAACATTTTAGTGTCGTTTTCAGGGTCAAAATCCATTAGCCCATTTTTATAATACCTTAGATTCACTTCTTGATGAGAATTGAGTTAATTTGCAATCAACATAATACAAGCCCATTCGACGACTCCAGAAGGTGAACCTATGCCCAAGAGGTATTCCACAAGTGACAAGAAAATTCTCTCATGGTCTATTTCATTTGATCCCAAAACCAGAAAAACTATTACAGAATATGAATCAATAAGATATAGAACTCAAACAACCCAAATCCACTTGTCTTAGAATGATCCAGGTGGATATTGGTGGCCACCCACTTATTCCAACTGGCTCATCTTGACAGTTTTTAGTTCAACACGTTCTTCTGTAATTATTTGTAATTGTGGGTTCTATACTTCTAGGGTTTTCTGAATCCCTACACAGCTTCCAAGTGGAGATTGGTGGTTTCCCACCTAATCCAACTGGCGTATTTTGGAAGTTTTCATGTCAGTACATCTTTCTGTACTTCCAGGGCCATTTTGGGGCCCTAAACAGTGTTTTTTGTCTTGCCACAATCAAACTATAAATGGAGTTAGAGTTTGATTGCATAATGTGTAGTTCTTGAAAATACCTTTCCAATGGGCTTTCATGCACCTAAAATGGAGGTCGTATGAAAAATTTATGACGAGAAGTTGAGGTACCAACTTACCCATCAGGGATCACATAAATTTTGGTGTTTCATCTCCTAGGGTTAGGTTTTTGGATGTCTAGGGTTTTGGAATTCATGAGTAATAATAAAAAGGCCTATGGAGCACAGGAGAATGAAAGTAGTAGCCACATCTCTTCTTAGAGATAGCTACCACCATTCGAGCAAGTTGTTTTCAGTTATGCATTTTTACAGTTTCAACCTATTTTATTTATTCAATAGAAGTTATTGTTCATTGGATATTTGTTGTTGTTCTCTGTATCTTCATGTCATTGTATTTAGTCTGTTATTCATTTCATTCTGCTCATAAATATGTATCAAGGGTATTAGAGTGGTCTACTCTTCATTTATTTTTCTTTGTGCATGTCCCCGACAAGATCTGGGCAAGAAGTTGGGACTCGAACCAGTTGAGCCTTCAGTCACGTCGAGCCTGAAAACAAATCATGGGGGATGAGAAGAAAGATGATGGAGTAGGAGATCCTTTTAAACTATTTCTCGAGGAATCCCTTGCACGACAAAGGAACAAAATTATGGATAACTTTGCACAGATCCTTCAGTGGTTGCCCACAGGAGACACATCTTCATCAAGCGACCATGCAACCCCCTTCAAGGTACAAATAAATTTTGATATTATGTTATTTGAAGGACTGATAGATGTGGATGTTGTAGATAAATGGTTGAATCTGCTCGAAGGGTATTTTTTGATCCACAATTTTTCCAACAGGGAAAAGATTACTTTTGCACTCCTCAAGGTCGTCCCCCATGTTAAGGACTGGTGGGATACTTACTCTAAGAAAAGGGCCATAGATGAATCTGAAATATTTGTGGTCACCCCTAAATGTGATTCCTTCAGGGATGCCATTAAAGAACAATACTACCATGTTGGAAGCTACAAGGACCAATACACAAGATGCACCATGTTGCATTAGGAAAGGGACTAGAAAGTACTTGATTTCACCAATATTTTTCATACCTTGTGCACCAAATTGGGTATCAAAGACTTTGAATGACATCTAGTGCTCAAATACTACGGTTGTATGCATAGATACATTCAAACAAAAATGGAGTTTCTGGACATCACATCATTAGGTGTGGCTTATAGATATGTTGTCAAGATCAAGCATAAATTTAAGAAGAAGAGGCGAGAGTTTGGATCTGCAAACTCCTCACAGTCGAAGCAAGGAAAAGGAGACCCCAACTCATAACACAAGGGACAAATAAAATATTTACACTCTCAGGAAAACTAGTCCAAGACATAACCCAAGAAGGGTAATGAGAAGTCGAAGAAGGACATGAGAAAGTGGTGTGAATACCATAAAATCCCTTGGCACAACACCGAAGAATGTCACTCCAAGAAGTCATTGGTGGTCGAGCTGAAATATTCTAGTCAAAGGAAGATTCAGACTCTGAATCAAATACATAAGGATGGAATCAAATTATTGATGCCAAGACCAACACCACTCTCGCTACCACCAAATTCCATCCAAGAAAACCAGAAGAACCAAAGGCAGGGGAATGCCTCTTTAACTCACAAATGTGGTTAAAGGGGGCTCTACTTCATTTCATTATCGATAGTGGAAGTTAGAAGAACCTGATCTCAGCAGAGGTTTTCAAGCATCTAGACCCATTGATGACACTGCACCCGTAACCTTACACCATTGGCTCGCTTTGCCAAGGATTAGATCTTCACGTCAACCAATAGTGTCGTCTTCCCTATGGCATCAAGCCCTTCAAAGATAAGGTATTGTGTGATATTTCTCCCCTTGAATTTTTTGATGTTATTTTAATACAACCATATTTGTGGAAGTGACATGTTGTGTATGATTCTAGACCCTGCAGTGTTATTATTACTTTGGGTAGAAAATTGTACAGGATACCAAAGGTAGCATCGCCTATCGCTATTTCTTTAATATCTTCTAAGCAATGCAATAAGGTCATTTCATAGACCGAGAAGTTCATCTTCTTTGTGATCCATTCTCAGAGTAAGAATAAGGTCATCGCCACATCCATGACCTCTAGAGAGAGCCTCTCTTTGTAGTAGAAGTAAGTGGATGAGATCGTGGAAGAGTATAGAGACATATTATCCTCACCCACCGGGGTACCGACGCACTGTCGGGTCAAGCATCCAATTGATCTAACCCTTGGTGCACCTCTTCCTAATGGAATAGTCTATCGTTTCTCACTGATGTAAAATGATGAAATCAAGCGTCAGATCCAAGAGTTTCTTCAAAAGAGGCACATCATACCCATCTCCTCCCCTTACGGAAGCCTAATTGTACTAGTGAAGAAGAAATATGGGACCTAGTGGCTCAGCATTGATTACAGAGCATTAAAAAAATCATAGTGAGGAACCGGTACCCAATTCCCTGAATTGATGACCTTCTTGACCAACTCAAGGGGGGAAAGTTCTTCAGCAAGATTTACCTAAAGTATGGCTACCACTAGGTTCCCATCGAACTGACTGATGTATGGAAGACAACTTTCAAATATAAAGAAGGTCTCTTTGAATGGTTGGTCATGCCCTTTGGATTAACAAATGCACCAACAACTTTCATGAGGTTGATGGATGATGTATTGAGACCCTTCACCAACTCTTTTGTGGTGGTATATCTGGATGACATCCTCATCTTCAACAGAACTTAGGAGGAGCACATGCAACATATTCAACAGGTTTTGAGCACTCTGCGACAACACAAGCTATATGCCAACTTGGAAAAATTCTACTTTGGCATAAATAGGGTCCAATAATTAGGCTACATTGTTGATGAGCATGGGGTACATGTGGATCCAGCTAAGATTCAAGTCATCAGTGACTAGACAACTCCGACCACACTAATCGATCTTCGAAGCTTCTTGGGACTTGCCAACTTATACTAACAATTCGTGTTGGGATTCTCCCATATTGCATGGGCCCTCAACCAAGTGACCAAGGGAGGTGGTAGGGAAAATTTCACATGGGGGATGACACAACAATGAGAATTTGATGATATTAAGCATCGCTTGTGCTCAACTCCAGTACTCTCCTTACCTGATCTACAACAACCATTCGAGATTGAGATTGATGCATCTGACTATGTTGTAGGTGAAGTTCTTACTCAAAACAGTCATACAGTAGCATACCATAGTGAGACGCTCTCAGATACCATCTGGAAATACCCCACCTATGACAAGGAAATGTATTCCATTATACAAGCCTATCGTCAATGGAAACATTACATTCTGGGAAAGGAGACAATCATTCACACTAATCACAAGCCTCTGCAGTTCATACAGACACAGGGGAAGTTGCAGAACGATCGCCATCAAAATTGGTCCACATACCTGCAACAGTTCCATCTCAACATCAAGTATAAGACATGGAGCACAAATCGTGTCGTTCACTACCTCAGTCGACCTCCCATGGCTACACTCATGACCCTACTCCATTCCTTTGGGCATGAGGAATCTGAGTGGCCCCAACTTTATCAGTGAGATCCTGACTTCGCCACCACCTATCATCTCTTGGGTACAGGTGTGAATGTCACCAACTTTCACATTCAGGATGGATTGTTATGCCATCTGGGCCACCTATGTGTTACTGCAAGCGAGCGTGCAAAGATAATTTGGGAAGCTCACTATAGTCGGATGGCAAGACATTTTGGCATGGAGAAAATTTTGGTCGTTCTACAAAAACATTTTTATTGGCCAAAACTTTGACAGTGTTGACGATGATTTTTGTCAATAGTACTTAGCTGGAAAAGCGTTGCTAGGCTCCCCCATCTCATTTCACAATTTCCAGCACAAAGTCTTGTGCACTCTCGTTGAGTTGCTACTACACATTCAAAGAATATTTTAAGTTATTATGAATATGGTCGATGATCAATTTTGAAGTTGCACATGATACAAGCTCTCAAATAATCACTAGTTTACTACAAGCATTCGACAAGGATGATACGACAATTGGTAAAATTGTTGAGGTTCTTGAACAATAAAAAAAAGTGGCCCTCTTGTTCACTTCCCACATATTATTTTTTTGCCACATTTTTGTTGGGCCCCTTTCATCACCTTTGTTTTCATACATATTAACACGCCCACATTCCAACCTTTCAAATATTTTCCTTATACCATGCCTTAAAATCTTGTCATATGCCAAAAGCAAATTTGTAATTATTATATAATTGTTTGCCATTTTCTTTTTACTTGATAAAAAAGCGGAAAAGTAAACCAATTATCCAAATTCTTTATCCTATAACAAATCCCACATAAGACTCCTTAAGTTTTCAAATATTTAATTATAACTTAAGGGGAATACCAAGTTGCCTTTTGGTTATGAATTTAATATTGTTCCAGGCCAAAAGAAAAAAATTATTATATTACCATGATTTTTTCCCTTTGTATACTTTATCCCACTTGGAGGTTTTATATAAGAGTAGTGTAGAGAATTGGAACCAGCTGACATGCAAGAGGATAAACTTTGTTTGAAATGGCAAGAGATGATAACTCATCAATTTTTTTACAATCTTATGATGTAAAACAAAACAAATATCATTGGCGTCAAGGATCAAAAACCAAGAATATCACTGAGTTTTGTTTGTATTAGAATAATTGGCAATATGGAGGCTCAAGATTTCCGAGGGGGGATTGCACATTGAGAGTCACAACACAATGTCTGGAACTATGTTAAACTATGTTACATTGAGACTTCTTGGACAAGGGCCTGATGGAGGGCAAGGAGCCATGGCAAAAGGGTGTGCATGGATTTTGGACCATGGTACTTGGAGTATATGATTGGTCTGGAAACAATCCATTTCCCCTAGAAGTTTCGCTTAGCCCTTATTTTCTTCCAACCCATCGAGGGAGAATGTTATGTCGCTTTCAAATGGTTTATTTGCCAATGTCATATCTGTATGGGCAAATATTTGTGGGTCCTATGACTGGAATTATTATGTCTTTAAGAAAGGATCTCTATACAATGTCGTATGAGAAAATAGAATGGAATCACGTAACATGGTTGCAAAGGAAGATCTTTACTATCCACATACTTTAATGCAATATATCCTATGGAAAACTCTTCATAAAGGAGTAGAGTCCATACTTATGCATTGGCCTTGCTCAATGCTGCGGGCGAGGGCACTTTAGAAAATGATGAAGCATATACACTATGAGGATGATAGATCATTTGCATAATGCACAGTCGGTGGGATTGGAACAACTTGCAGTATTAATTCTTGATGAGGCAGACTGTCTTCTGGAGCTTGGTTTTTGTTGATTCATTACCAACAAAAGGGGAACGACGAACGCCAAAATGGATTAGCTTACAGAGTAAACTCAGTCCAGAAAATTATGTCAAGAAAGGTGAAAGCATGAATATGGTTGTTGGAAGGGATCATGTTTATGCTTATATTTCTTGATTAATATAATGGTATTTCTACACTTGAAGAAGTCTGTCGTTGGATCCAAAACTCACACTCTTCTGATCTACGATCTAAGTTGCACTATTTTTTGGATAATAAAAGCACAAATATGATACCAATTCCTCATGTTGTCAAGCAATTTGCTATTGCTTTGTTGTTTATCAGGAATTTGAAGTTTGTAAATGATCGGAGTACCTTTCGAGAGCTTGGTTCATACATGAAATTCCAGAATTGAGATGTTGCTAACTTGCCACCACAACAAACTTTGTTAAAGGTTGGCCTCATAGGTTGTGTTCGCAGTTTATTGAGATAGAGGGTCAAGATCCCTGATACACCAGATATGAGAATTTTGGCATCTTGGCATCATGAGCCAGCTAAAAGGAAGGACCATGGTGTCCTTATAATTGAGGATGCAGAGCGTTGTCTATTCTCAGTGCTAGCCGAAGTTATCAATCAAACAGCCTGTGGGTATGTTGTTTCAAATTGCGGCCATGCTTGTCGATCATTGGTGATAGTGTGATTTGAACCATGGTAGATGTTTCTGTACAGTCAGGATTTGAGTTCTCTATTGCTCTTGGAAATATATACCTATATTTTGGAGTTGAAAGTAAACAACAATGATCTTTAATGTGGAGGAAGAAGACTCAGGTAAAAAACTTCATTCGAGAAAACAAATAGATATCAGAGGAAATTGGAAGCATTTTTAAAAAGAATAATAATTATACAAATTAGACATCTAGAAAATAACGAGATTTATAAACCCCTTTGGTTTAGTATTGTTTATTAAATTGATGATTTGAATTGGTTATGATCAAGTCCACTTCAACCCTTCGATCTAAAAACTACCATAACTGTTGGAACCATTAAACAACTGAATAAACTACCTATAAACACTCCAACTTTTTATCAATCATTATTAAATGAACAGGCAGCCAACAAAAAAAGGAGGGAGAAATTTTCAGAGAGAAACTTTTGAGAGAGAAAAACTTTGGCAGAAAATTTAGAGAGAGGTATGCTTGGAGTGTTGTGAGGTCTACTTCTTTTCATTCTTATTTTACATATTCAATAGGGATTGACAAAATCAATGGCAGCAGGGGGTCTTGCGAAGCAACGAAAAGATAAAGCGAGGATGAGCTTGTTGGTTCTCAAAAGGTGAATAGTTTACTTGTTAGTTTGTTGTATTCAAGCTTGATTTTATTCGGCGCTAATCGGTTTCTGATATGCAAGTTTTCTCCTTGTGACTCGCCATCATTGTTCCATCTCATTTTTTGTCTCAACTTTATTTTTTTTCTTTTTGTGCTTGGTCTTTCTATTGTAACCTTGTTCTAGAGTGGCTAAAAGCCATATATCTGGCCCTAGTCTATGCAGAGACTTGTACATTTCGAAAATTCAAGAATTTATATGGGGTGTCATTGTTTCATGGAAAACTGCACAGAAGACCTAGCTAAAGCATACACAAACAACGCTTATTAAGAAAATGAAGAGAGATACCATATGAAAAATGAGAATAAATGTATATTATGTTCTAATCAATGAGTGAGTGATCTTCACTCATATAGGCAATGACATCCTATAATTAGGAATGCATGCATAATAGTGATGGTATAAAATTAGAAAGTCTAAAATAGAACTAGTCAGTTAACTCCCACTGAACTAGTGTTACTCCCACTAAACTAGTGTGCCGAAAATAGAAATTTGTCAAACACCCCCCTGAACATCACTATGGAGTAAAAAATGAGTCCCGACTACTAGGCCATATTAGGTACTCATGTACAATGCAACTAATGAACACTGAATAAAAGTGAGAAAAGAGGGAAAACCACGTGGGAACAAAATCCCCCCTCAAAAGATAATGTATCAAAAGATGAAAATGACAGTTGCTAGGAGACTGTGTTCTTCACTGCAAGACGATCCCGCAAAGTCTGAAACTTCTGCTCACTAAAATTCTTCTTGAAGATGTATAAACATTTATGGATTTGATGAAGTCCTTTGGCAACCTTTCTAACCTTGTACCTCTTGATCCTGTGGACCCATCTATACCTGAAAATATTCCTTTATGGTGTAAGTGGAACCAAATGCGAAGTTTGATTCTTTAGGAGTGAGTCATACTCCTTTTGCATGGTTGTTTGCCATAATGGATTTCCCATATCCTCACTGTAGAGCTTCAGATTATAAGATTGAACAATAATGAAATGCATGGGCATCACAGGTTCTAAAGTTGAAAGTACATGAGAAGGATCCTCATGCTGAGATCGAGTCCTCCTCAAATCCAATGTATTCCCTGCAAGGATACCTACTACCTGAAGTGTGAATTGTGCCTTTTTGGGCATCTGTTGAAGCTTTAGCGCTGGTTGTACTACCTTCTTATTTCCATGTACATAATTTGAGTGTATGGAATCATCTCTGATGTATGAAACTGATGGAAGCACAATAGTATATGCATGTTTCACTAGAGGTGCATGCAAATTACTCTTCTTATGTGTAAGTAGAAAATATGAGTCATCATCAGAAAAATTAGTGAATTTATAAAACCTTGACTTGTGATCCACCTCACCAATTGCAATGATGGAATTTTCATGCATGTTGTTAGCACATATCCTTGTATGGGGTGTTTTCCCCTTTGGATTTGACCCTTGGGTGACAAAATGCAAAGAAAGGGGTTAAAAATACACTAAATGGAATTTATCCTAAGTCCGCCAGGGTTGATGTGATGGTTTGGTGTAATGTGTTATGGTGCACACAGATCTGAGCGGTTGATCTTGGCACGCTCAGATCTACAGCGCTCAGCCCAAGTCAGACCCCCTGGTATTCTTCCTTTAACAGGGGGGTCCGAGCAAGCATTTTCCCCACGCGGACCCCCACTAACGTGGCGCCCTCTCTTGAACTCAGACCCCCCCAACCTTTCCTTCTTACCACTCCCCNCCCTCCGAGCAAACCGCTTACCACTCGCCCTTACCGCCTCCAAATCTCCCGACACCTGTCTCCCACTCAATCTCCCTCCTCTGTTTGTGTCACCTCCCACTCTGTATTCCCCTGCACCTTTGCGTCATCGCCTTCGCAGCCTCCCCTTTGCCTCCACGTCCTATCCCTCCGTCCCATCACCCCCACACCTTTACACCTCAACAAAAACATTTATGTGGCCCACGCATAACCAGTAGCCTTCCAGTCGCGCCCATCACCTTAGCCTCGTCAGCTCCATCCACGTCCGCCAGGCGAGTCCCTATGCAAAGTTCCAATGAAGCATCAAACAGCCAAGGAGAGGCCACCACGTCTCCCAGGTGCTAAGTTTTACTTGGGCTATCCTGATCCCTATGAAGCAATTATGAAGCGAGGGAGGTGGTTGGAGCATCATCTCCCCCATGAATGGAGATTCAGAATAGTCTGACCATGAAGGAATATTGTCAGCTCAGGAAGTCTGAGGTTGTGTGCACAAAGAGACTGCATGCACGGTATGAAAAAGCAGAGCTCAGAGGGACTGGCAGAGCCTAGATCGCATCTAACAGAGGAAGGCGTGTGCAGAGGAGACTGCAGGTGTAGTCTGACTGGGAAGACGCAACACCATGGAAGCTCGAGCATGCCTCTGCTGCTGTTTACGAAATTTTTGAGTATATGTATGGAGTTTTGTTTTTTTGTAATGGTCTTTGGTGGAGCGGATCTCCCATCTGTAATTTTGTTCTCCCAGAGTTGTTCTATGGTTATGTAATCGATTTGAGACTTTCATGTTGATAGAAGTCACCTTCCCTCTTTTTCATTCTGTCTATAAAGGATTTTTAAAACACTCAAGCACGGATGATCCAGTCGATGATCGTTATGTTGTTGTAATGGAGGTTTGATTATAGCAATATCATGGTCATTTTTATTCATTTCCCTGTGTTCTCTTTCCCCTCTCACATTGAATGGATCGGGCATGGATGATCCAGTCGAGTTGTTGCAGTTGCAAGATGATGGAGGTTTGATCATCCCGTTGTTATAACTATGTTACTTGAAGACATATTTCAGTGTCCAGAATTGAGCTCAAGAAGGCTCCTGAGTTTGAGTTTTCCTCCTAAAGTTGATGGAAGGCCTGATGCCCATAGCAGTCTCCTTTACATTTCTATTAAGTCTTCCCTTTGCTCTCACTTTAACTCAATTTCCTGACTGAAGTTAATGTGGCCCTCACGTCCCTGTGCATTTCCTGTCCAATCCTGTGTTGAACATCATTCAGATTCTGAGTCTGCGCCCATTTAACCTCTTTAAAACCAACCTGTGACATAAAAACTCTTATGGGTACTGGGCTTACCCTCTTTACAATCGGAGGGTGACTTACGGTGCTAACATTTCTGGCATCGTTGTCGAGGAACGAATTGAAGACATTTCCCCGGGATAGAACAACAACGAGCTTCTGATTATGAAGGTGCATCATATATCAGAACCATTGAATATTGCACTTGCACCTAGCGACTCCGCTTTCTCAACTCCATTGTTTCAGTGTGGCTACTTCTGGCTACACCTGGTAGCCCTTAGGAGAACACAACGATCAGATCTGGTCTTTGATGGTGAACAAAGACCAGACACACTCTTACTGCATATCTTTCACCTGGATACTCCATGGTTGAAGAATCGATTAGTGACTCCACTGGTTCGAAATGGACAAAATATTGGCTCGGAGGCTTGCTCCTTTTAATTTTTCTATTGTTCCTGGTTTCCTAACGTCGTTCCTACTATCGATGAGTGGGTTGATTTTTTCCCATATTTAAAGAGCATAAAGAGGAAAACCCTACCCAACATCTCTGTGAGTTTCATGAACTCATGCACCAGTGGGGAATACATCATGAGGATGTATTATTAAATATGTTCATGTTCTCACTAGCAGAAGATGTTCATAAGTGGTATCACTCCTTTCCCCCTGCTAGCATCTCCTCCCTAGAACAGTTTCATTCAACTTTCAATAGGAAATGTCAAAAGTTTTATTCCTCTGAGTTTATCTGTCATAATTGTTGTGAGGAATATGAAGATAATGATCAAGATATGGTTGTGCCTAATAAATCCTATGAGGATGAGGATCATGGGGAGGAAGGAGATTCTTTGAGTGAGTTGGTGGGACTGGTAAAATCTCTTTCTGCAGAGATAGAGGAATTGAAGGCAGATCATGATTGCTACTTTTTTGAAGAAAATGCAGAAGATGTTTCAATCCTAGGAGCATATGTTCTTGGCAGCCTTGCTCATGATGGTGAGGTTAAGGATTGCATAGCCATGGAGGTGGCATATTCTTCCCCTGATGCACCTGTTGTCTCAGATTTAAATGAAGAAATGGTCGTGTATGCATATGAAGAGTAGCAGAGCTCTGCATCATATTTTGATGACTCGGGGAGTAGCCAGCCTATGTATGACAGCTATGAATCAGATTCTGAGCTGGATATGTAGGATTTCCAAGAACATACAACAGAGTCTTATCCTTTATTCACTAAAGAAAAATATTGTGAGGAAATCAACAATCCTTGGCCTACAGATATCATTGAGCATCAGATTGAAGAAAGGAGTTTTCCCATGGGCCTTGTTCATGATCATTATGAATCTAATCCTTGGGAGAGACAAGAAGAAGAAGAGGAAGAGCCAGAGGGGAATTTTATCTCATGTCCAGAGCCTATCAGTGAGAAACCATCACTCGGGACTAGTCAACCTGCATCGATTGTTGACCCACTTGTGCTTACCAAAGATATTCAGCCATGTGTGAGCAGATGTGGAGAAGATCGAGCTGTCTGTTACAAATTTTCTAGAGTTTGCCACTCATTCTATGAGCCTGTCAGTGAGAACATGGAGTGGCATTTCCTTCATATCCTAGAGCCGCCCAACTTTATCTCAGCTTCAGCCTTTGGGGAGAAGCTGAAGGATGTAATCGTTCTATTGTCACGATTACATTGTTGGTTATCAATCATTGATAGAGTAAAAGAGCTTCCAGTCAGGAAGTTACTTGACTAGCTATGGTGGAAATTTGCTTTCACCTAGCACCATGTAAAAATCAATTAGTTTAGGACTGTACATAAATAATCTCATGTGGAGCCCATGTATGTTTGTTTTCGTTTTTTACTTATCGGCATGTATTCCTCAGCAGGGTGTTTTGAGCTTAACTCCATAGCCCAATGCAGAAGGCGACTGGAACTACAAAGGAGATCTTAGAGCCTCACAAGGAGGACTCTATCCCCCATGGAGCCTAATGTTAGCACATATCCTTGTATGGGGTGTTTTCCCCTTTGTATTTGACCCTTGGGTGACAAAGTGTGAAGAAAGGGGATAAAAACCCACTAAATGGTGTTTATCCTAAGTCTTCTATGGTTGATGTGATGGTTTGGCACGATGTGTTATGGTGCACATAGATCTAGGCAGCTAATCTTGGCATTCTCAGATCTATGGCGCTCAGCCCAAGTCGGACCGCCCCTGGTATTCTGCCTTTAACGGGGGGGGTCTAAGAAAGTGGTTTCCCCACATGCCCCCACTACTAACCTGGCACCCTCTCATGAACTTGGAACCCCCCCTAAC
>SNQJ01S0012459.1:174047-191319 GCA_010110895.2 Picea sitchensis
CACCTGTCTCCCACTCAATCTCCCTCCTTTGTCTATGTCACCTCCCACTCCATATTCCTCTGCACCTTTGTGTCATCATCTCTGCAACATCCCCTTTGCCTCCATGTCCTCTCCCTGTGTTGCATCACCCCCGCACCTTTACACCTAAGCGCCAACATTTCTGACGCCCACGCATACCCAGCAGCTTGTCGGTCGCACCCATCACCTCAACCTCATCATCTCCATCCATGTCCGCCATCTGAGTCCCTCTGCAAAGGTCCAACGAAGTAGCAAACGACCAAGGAGAAGCCGCCATGTCTCCTAGGTGCCAAGTTTGACTTGGGCCATCCTGATCCCGATGAAGCAGTTATGAAGCGGGAGAGGTGTTTGGAGCATCATCTCCCCCATGAATGGAGATTCAGAACGGTCTGACCGTGAAGGCATACTGTCAGCTCAAGCAATTTGAGGTCGCATGCACAATATGACAAAGCAGATCTTAGAGGGATTAGAAGAGCCTAGATCGCGTCTGACTGGGATTTTTGTTGTTTTGTAATTGTCTTTGGTGGAGCGGAGCTCCCATCTATAATTTTGTTCTACCAGAGTTGTTCTCTGGTTATGTAATCGATTTGAGACTTTCATGTTAATAGAATTTAGCTTCCCTCTTTTTCATTCTGTCTGTAAATGATCCATATTTGGATCCAGGAGCTTGATAGGGCTCAGAAAGGCCTAAAAATCAATGTTCTTGAATGGGCTCAAACGAACATCATATGCTCCTGATATCGTGTTATGTTTGAAAAGATAAAAAGGTAAAAAGTCAATGCTGACATCAGCATGGCATGTTGTTGACGTCATCATGCTGACGTGTCAGTGTGACACATGGCAAAGGTACAATTGACAGGTCATATAGTTGATATGGACAACCTAGGAGGTGACACGTGTCACCACTGAAAGGGTGACACATGGCACGCTCGTACAAGTGGTCGGTAGGTCAATGGACAAGTGGCAGATAGGTGTGATGATGTGGAAATTGCTAACTGGGCAATTGTATGGACATGTGGACCATCTGGTAGATGACAAGTGGAAAAATATTGACAAATGTGGTGGTGCCACATGGCACCTGATTACTGGTTCATTTGTTTTGTTGCAAAAATTGTTGAGTTCACAAGTTTTGAACTCGCGACCTCCAACGGTAGGCTACGAATTGGGAATATGTCGTATGCCAATGCACTACTATGTGACTTGTTATTATAAGTATGCAAATATATATATAAAGTGTGGTTAAGTATTGAATGGGGTCGGAAAATGCTGGGGCTAAGCCCCAACCCACGGATTGTAGAACCCACATACGACCACAAGTGTGGAAGCTTCCAAGATAAGCCATGGGCACGGGAGCTAAGGAGTCAATCCCTTGCGATATGACTGGATCTTGGTACCAGGTGCGTAAGTATAGGGATAGCCCCGACTTTTATGGGGTTGATATGACCTCCATTTAATGTAAAGAGGCCAACGCATAGCCCTATGGGTTGGCGCTTGGCCAGCTGATATAACCATATGACCATAAATAGGGGGCACACTAGGCCTAAGAGGATTATCCCTATCTTGATTTTATTAACCAGTTTTGGTTATTTTTCCATATCTTGGTGGATATTGGGCCAAATTGAGTGCCACAAGAAGTGGGATGTTCGGATTTGATCCCTCTACCTCATGGATATATAAAAAAATCCATTGTGAGTTTTGAAACAGGAAAGAAGTAGCAGACAATCTTTAAGCAAGTCGAGGAATAACTTGCCAAGGTCAAGTTGTCTTGAGCAGTGATTAGTAGTTGAGATTTGAAGGCAGTTTCTGGGAGTTCTACTACCCATTTTTCAGTGTTGTATGTTGCATCAGGATTCCGAGACAGAGAAGAATACAACTAAGTCAATCAGAGCCCTATATGATTTGATTATAATACAGATTGTAAGCATTGAAATTTTGAATAGAGAAAGGCTCCCTCACTGAAGACAAAGGCCCAGAGACATAGGCGAGATTGTCGAACTCCGTTATCAACTTCTTGTGTACAATTGGTGGATGTCTTGCATTCTTTGTGCTATATCCTATTGCTATTAATTATTTAAGTCTTTGTCGCTTTCATATTCACATGCACCATCAGAAAAAGGTCTTGATAAAATTGAGGTCATAGTGTGTAATTGCTAAGCTTCGATTTTTGGATCAGTAAAGGTTGTTTAAAACACTTGGGCATGAATGATCCAGTCGAGGATCGTTATGCTGCTATAATGGAGGTTTGATTATAGTAGTATCGTGGTCAGTTTTATTCATTTCCCTGTGTTCTCTTTCCCCTCTCACATTGAATGGCTCAGGCATGGATGATCCAGTCGAGATGTTGCAGTTGCAGGATGATGGAGGTTTGATCATCCCATTGTTGTAACTATGTTACTTGCAGACATATTTCAGTGTTCGGACTTGAGCTCAAGAAGGCTCTTGAGTTTGAGTTTTCCTCCCAGAGCTACTAGAAGGCCTGATTCCCATAACAGTCTCCTTCACCTTTATCCTAAGTCTTCCCTCTGCTCTCGCTTTAACTCAATTTCATGACTAAAGTTAATGTGGCCCTCACGTCCTTGTGCATTTCATGTCCAGTCATGTGTTGAACATCATTCAGATTCTGAGTCTGTGCCCATTTGACCTCTTTAAAACCAACCTATGACATAAAAACTCTGATGGGTATTGGGCTTACCCTCTCTGCAATCAGAGGGTGACTTTCAGTGCTAACACATGTCAATTACCTTTTTACCTTTCTGAGTGATCTGATAAACTGAGAAAAAATTCATAGAAAGATTTGGAACATGTAAAAAATTATCAAAACTGCCATTGTGGAGTTCCACTCTCCCTTCTCCTACTACTTCTACTAGAGTATCATCCCCCATGAGAATAGAGGATCTTGAGCATGGACTCAAAGAAGATAAAACTTCCTCTTTCGCTGCCATATGATGGGATGCACCAGAATCTATAATGCATGAATCAGATGAGGAATTAACTGCAACAAGAGCATGATGATTACCTTTCTTAGGAGCATGATCTTCTTCCTTCTGCTTCTTGACTCCCTCTGGAATGAAGTTTCCAAGGTTGTTATGTTGAATTTCCTATGCCATAATATTGATCTGCTTCTTCATGCATGTGGATTCTTCATGATTTGGTTTATTGCATTAAGTGCACTGCTTTCCCTTCTTCTTCTTCTTGGAATCTGAAGATTCTTTGGAACTTGAAGAATCGTTAAAGGGTTTGGAATATCCCTCCTTCTTGTTCTGTTTCTCCTTCCGATTCTGTTTGGATGATCCTTTTCCATCATGCATGGTGAGTGCATGTGCTTTGGGATCCTTGATGAGGCCCATCTGTATGAGTTGTGTCTAATCTTGTGTGAGAGACTCAATGAACTGACCCATCGTAGGAATTTTCCAATTTGTTCCAAAAATACATTTGCCAGAATGGAAATTGGATACATATACACCATATTCTAGTCCTAGCTTGGCCAATATTTTTAGAATAAGTTGTTTCTCTTGTGTAGACTTTTCAATACCACATTCACCCAATCTCAAAATCAAATATTTAAATTTAGTATATAAATCTTGTATATTATCAAAAAATTTAGGGTTTAAGGTATTCAACTCTACCCCAAGCATATGACCTCACATCTCATCTTGCTTTCCAAAGAGTCCTTCCAAGGTTGTCCATATCTTGTTTGGAGTCTTGCATGCGAAAACATGAAACCATATATCAGTGAAGACTAACTCAAGAAGTAGTCATGTGGCCTCATCCTTACGGTTCGCCCATTTGGTCTTCTCAAGCACTGATGTAGGTTTTGTTTTTGTCGCCATTATCAAATTATACAATCCTTTTCTTTTGAGTTGGAATGTGGCCTTCGAATTCCATTAAAAATATTTGTACGATGTGATTATTATCACCAGACTTGATTGAATAAGTTTCATTGCCTCCATCGCTGCTATTGATTCTGAAAAGATCTTGAAAACCCAGATCGTGGATTCCGAGATATGACAGACGGTTCTATGACAGTTATAGATATGATAAAACAACTATATCTCCTAAAATATGATGTGGGTTTTGGAGAATTTTGGTGAGCATGAGAATCCCTATGTTATACGTATCTGGTCCAAATTTCAGCCCGACCCATATCTCGGATTTCGAGATATGGCTATTTTACTGCATAAACTCCATTTTTTGGAGGGTTGCTGAATCGTCGCACCCTAGAGAAGGAAAAAGTGCAATGATGTTGAATCGTCGCACCCTAGTGAAGGAAACAGTGCGACGATTGTGAAAAAATAAATCATCGCACCCCATCTTAAGAACACAGTGCGACGAAGTCGCACCTTGGCTGTGTATAGGCTGCGATGATGTCTGGGATAGGATGCGACAATTCCAATCGTCGCACCTTTCGATAGGGATAGGGTGTGACGATTGTCGAAACTATGTTTACACAAATCCTCTTTCGCTCTTCTCTGGCTTGTCTGGGTTGCTCCAAGCAGCTCAACTTTGATACCATGCCAGTATTTCATGGAAACCTGCACTGGAGACCTAGCTAAAGCATACACAAACAAAGCTTATCAAGAAAAGGAAGAGAGATACCATATGAAGAATGAGAAACAATGTATATTATGATCTAATCAATGAGTGAGTGATCTTCACTCATATAGAAAATGACATCCTATAATTAGGAATGCATGCATAATAGTGATGGTATAAAATTAGAAATTCTAAAATAGAACTAGTCAGTTAACTCCCACTGAACTAGTGTTACTCTCACTGAACTAGTGTGCCGAAAATAGAAATTTCTCCAAGATGGGGAGCATTTTAAATTCTCACTCTAAAATTATTTTTCACTCTAAAATTGTCTCTGTTATTTTTTTAAATTCTCAGTTTTCCTCATCTTTTCTTAAGACAACATTAAAAATAAAAATAAAAAAAGACAAACAAACTTATGAACATGTTTATTTTGTAAAATTCATGTGTATAAATTTTATTTATTACCTTGTTAATACGTATTAACTTTTTCTTACTTTATTACTATTTTAATTTTCTTATTACTTATCATATCCTAATTTCTAAAAGAAAATAAAAAATATCAATCATTAAAGTGTTACTCTTTTTTAGCCTTCAAAATAATGTTTGTTTAATAAACTTTTCTTTTTGAATCATTTTAAAACTAACATAGTTATATTAACTTTCTTAGTTTTGTTTTAGATATCTTCTTATAAAGCAAATACAAAACAAATGCCTTTTCATTTTATAATTTGAATTTACTTTATTAGATTTAATTTTGTTATTTCAAATGTATAAACTTCAACATAAAAGCATCAAAATCATAAATTACATAAAAATCAAATATTACTAAAAGGTAAAATTACAAGGCAAAGGAATTCATGCTTGGACTGTAGGTTAGGAAATTTGTCCTGGAGTTCAATGCGCATTCTTGTCTGGGGATTTAAGCCTAGGGTGATATTCCTGTCTCTTCTCGCCTAGCCCCCTGGGAGGTTGAAATGTTGATGTTGGGGACTCTTTAGTCCCTTGACGTCAATGTATTTTTGGTGACCATACTGGGGAAGAACTGTTCAATGGTTCCTTCCTAGTTTTGTTTTAATTCTTTCGAATTTACATTTATATTTCCTAAACCTCAATGTCTCAACTGATGGGAAGTATGTTTAGTGGTTGTAACCATGTGGTTTCAACTACTAACCTTGGGAAGGTCATTCGCAAGTATGGGATTTTTGAGTTTGAAGAAGACCTAAACAATTCCCCTTAGTTTGTGCCCACTCCCTTGAAGTTCGCTCACCCGATTAATACTTTACCTCACAAATTCAAGAACCATATGCCTCTCTTTCATGGTGACGGAACTGTTACGGTAATTGAACATCTTCGTGCGTTTTCAAATGCTTGCATCATTCTTGGAGTTAATGATAATAATAGTTGCATGCTATTGTTCATGAATTCCCTTCAGGGTGATGCCACTTCTTTAATTGCCAACCTTCCTGATGGATGCATCTCTACCTAGTTTGAACTTTCTTACTAGTTTAATTCTACCTTTGGGCTTTTGGATAGTCCTTATGAGCATCTTAAGAGGTTTAACTAGTTACGCATGAAGGATAATGAGATAATTCTTACTTTTAACCTTAAGTTTATCAATTTATATAATTCAATCCTTACTCCAATTCACCCTACCAACTTGCCATCTATGTTGCATTACTACGAACTTCTACCTCCTCTTTACCGATGGCGGTTGGAAGAAAACAATGTTCAAAACCTAGAGCTAGCTCTATCCACTTGCCTCGACTTCGAAGAGGAAATCTGTAGAACATGTTACTCCTTTGGCATTTATGATTCACACAAGGATTTGTCTTCTTTAATCCCCGTCATAAAGAGTGTACAAGATCTCATGTTCTTTCTTGAATCTTAATCTTCAAATCATGCTGGGAGTATATCTCGGAAGCCCTCTCTCCTACGGCCTAATTATAATGAATCCACTACTTGTGGTCAAGAGATTAAATGTGAAGAGGATCGTGATTATATCATGATGCTTAATGATCAATCCACCTCTCACATCCCAAACATCACCCTTCTTAAACCTCATGAAAAAACTCAATCCCAAAATCATCTTTCATTTCGAGTCTTTTATCCATACGCATGCAATGGTGAATTTGATTATACATATGAAGAAACTGAGGTTGATCATGTCAAGCCAATTTATGATGCATTTTTATTTGGTTATAATGCTAATGAGTGGTCAAATTATGTAGACTAGCATGACCTTAATGATACAACTGAGGAGTCCTATTTTGAAGATATTTATGAGTTCAATCAAGATCTGAATTTGTATAAAATTGTTGCTAATCCTTTGTTTCAATCAAGAGAGGTTAGAGAATTTGACACTAGCAAGCATATCCCTCCTAAGTGCACTTTTTCCTTCAATGAAGACGACTATTTTAAAGACATCCCTATGCTTTTGAATCCATGTTATGAATCTTCTTTGCATCATGACAACCCTGTTCCTGATAGAAACGTCCCTAGAGGTGATACTAATTGGTTTGATGAATTCATTGATCATCCCTTTAAGGTACAAACCCTAAACCCTAAATCTAATTCAATTGATACCTTCATCATTACTGGCAAAGGATATGTTGGTTGGCATGTCTTGGAGATTGGTGATCATTTCTTTTGGCTATTGATTAATCATATCTCCACACCATACACATTTGTTGATTGGCATGTTGGCAGTCCCTCCATGCACAAATTTTTCAAACTCATAGGATTTGCTCACAAAGCAGGTGACACATTCCTTTACGCTAAATTTCATCCGACCTGAGTCCAAGATAATTTTTTTCTTTTCCTCTGTACATAAATAAACAAAATAATAATAATAATAATAATAATGATAAAATTTTATGGGAAGGACTAGATTAGTTTTGGGTTTATTTTGCAATTAATCAATTTATTTTCTCTCTTTTATTTCTTTCACTTTATTTTATTTTTTCCCTTCAATGGTCAGAAGTGATGGAGAAATAGTTGGCGATATTAAAAGGCTATCTATATATTTTTAATTGATTGACCAAATGTGTTTTGGTGGACAACAAACTTGCAGGTGAACTAAGTTTCCTTCCTTTGTCATAATCCCTCGCTTGTCTACCATGTGCTTGCTACGCGAGACATCCTTGCTCGTCACGTTCATCAGTCCTATCCCCATATTCCTTCTTTTCCTTTCTTCATCCCCTTCATTTTCAGATGCCTCTAGCATACACATTGTGGATGCTCAGTGTTAAACTCAGGTCTTTCCCTCAACACACATCCACGACAGTTTTCTAGCCTTGTAATAATTTTGTCAATATCTAAAGAGTCGTCCCTTCGGGTTATACAATAGGACCAAACCCCCTCATACTTACCAATTTTCATGAGTTATTCCATGAAGTTGTGATCCATGAATCCCTTTACCTCCATCGTGTCTCCCCCTGTTGTATAACCTGGTCCACCTAACCCAATCAACCTCTTCTTATTCCACATCGAGTCACCCTCGGTCCTGTCGTTACCCTTCCCTTCCCCTTTCCTTCAGAGAATCAAGGATCGTAAGTTATTGTTTAAAGCTTGCACGCCACTGTAAGTGACGTGCATCTGTTGGTTGGAAATTGTTGATGATGATTTTTGTCAACAGTACTTAGCTGACAAAGCATTGCGAGGCTCCCCCTCTCATTTCGCAATTGATTGTGGAAATTCTTGTGCGCTCCCGCTGAGTTGTTGCTACACATTCAAAGAAGATGTCAATAAAGAATATTTTAAGTTATGATGAAGATGGTCGGTGATCAATTTTGAAGTTGCACATGATACACGCTCTCAAATAGTCACTGGTTTACTACAAGCATTCGGCAAGGATGATACGGTAATTGTTAAAGTTGTTGAGGTTCTTGAACAATCACAAAAGAGGCCCTCTTGTTCACTTCCCACATATTATTTTTCTGCCACATTTTTGTTGGGACTCTTTTATCACCTTTGTTTTCATACATATTAACACGCCCACATTCCAACCTTTCAAATATTTTCCTTATACCATTCCTTAAAATTTATCATATGCCAAAAGCAAAGTTGTAATTATTGTATCATTGTTGTCCATTTTCTTTTCACTTGATAAAAAAGGGAAAAGTAAACCAATTATCCAAATTATTTATCCTATAAGAAAGCCCACATAAGACTCTTTAAGTTTTCAAATATTTAATTATAATTAAAGGGAATACCAAGTTGCCTTTTGGTTATGAATTTAATATTGTTCCATGCGAAAAGAAAAAATTTGTTATATTACCATGATCTTTTCCCTTTGTATACTTTATCCCACTTGGAGGTTTTATATAAGAGTAGTGTAGAGAATTGGAACCAAATGACATACAAGAGGATAAACTTTGTTTCAAATGGCAAGAGATAATAGCTCATCAATTTTTTTGCATTCTTATGATGTAAAACAAAACAAATAGCATTGGAGTCGAGGATCAAAAACCAAGAATATCACCGGGTTTGGTTTGCATTAGAATAATTGGCAATATGGAGGCTCAAGATTTTTGAGGGGGATTGCACATTGAGAGTCACAACACAATGTTTGTAACTATGTTAAACTATGTTACATTGAGACTTCTTATACAAGGGCCTGATGGAGGTCAAGGAGCCATGGAAAAAGGGCATGCGTGGATTTTGGACCATGGTACTTGGAGTATATGATTGGTTTGAAAACAATCCATTTCCCCATAAGTTTGTCTTAGCCCTTATTTTCTTCCAATCCATCCAAGGATAATGTTATGTTGCTATCAAATAGTTTATTTTGCAATGTCATGTCTGTATGGGCGAAGATTCGTGGATCCTATGACTGGAATTATTATGTCTTTAAGAAAGGAGCTCTATATAATGCCTTATAAGAAAATAGATTGGAATCATGTAACATGGTTGCAGAGGAATATAGGAATATCTTTACTATCCACATACTTTATTGCAATATATCATATGGAAAATTATTCATAAAGGAGTAGAGTCTATACTTATGCATTGGCCTTGCTCAATGTTGCGGGCGAGGGCACTTCAGACAGTGATGAAGAATATACACTATGAGGATGATAGATCATTTGCACAATGCACAATCGGTGGGATTGGAAGAACTTGCAGTATTAATTCTTGATGAGGCAGACCGTATTCCGGAGCTTGGTTTTTGATGATTCATTATCAACGAAAGGGGAACGATGAACGCCAAAATGGATTAGCTTACAGAGTAAACTCAGTTTAGAAAATTCTGTCAAGAAAGGTGAAAGCATGAAGATGGTTGCCGGAAGGGATCAGGTTTCTGCTTATATTGCTCGATTAATATAACGATATATCTACAATTGAAGAAGTCTTTCGTTGGATCCACAACTCACACTCTGCTCATCTACGATCCAAGTTGCACTATTTTTTGGATGATAAAAGCACAAATATGATACCAATTCCTCCTTTTGTCAAGCAGTTCGCTACTGCTTTGTTGTTTATCAAGAATTTGAAGTTTGTAAATGATCAAAGTACCTTTGGATATCTTGGTTCATACATGAAATTCCATAATTTATATGTTGTTAACTTGGAACCACAAAAAACTTCGTTAAAGGCTGGACTCGGAGGTTGTGTTCGCAGTTTATTGAGATAGAGGGTCAAGATCCCTGATACACCAGATATGAGAATTTTGGCATCTTGGCATCATGAGCCAACTAAAAGGAAGGATCCTGTTGTCATTATAATTGAGGATGTAGAGCGTTGTCGCTGCTCGGTGCTAGCCAAAGTTATCAATCAAACAACCTGTGGGTATGTTGTTTCAGATTGTGGCCATGCTTGTCGACCATTGGTCATAATGTGATTCCAACCATGACAGATGTTTATGTACAGTCAATATTTGAGTTCTTTATATCTCTTGGAAATATCTACCTATATTTTGGAGTTGAAAGTAAACAACAATGATCTTTAATGTGGAGGAAGCAGACTCGGGTAGCAAACTTCATTCGAGAAAACAAATAGATATCAGAGGAAATTGGAAGCATTTTTAAAAAGAATAATAATTATACAAATTTGACATGGAAAATAACTAGATTTATAAACCCATTTGGTTTAGTATTGTTTATTAAATTGATGATTTGAATAGGTTATGATCAAGTCCGCTTCAGCCCTTCGATCTGAAAACTACCATAATTGTTGGAACCATTCAACAACTGAATAAACTACCTCTAACCACTCCAATTTCTAATCAATCTTTATTAAATGAACATGGAACCAGAAAAAAAAAAGAGGGAGAAATTTTGAGAGAGAAAAACTTTAGCAGAAAATTTAGAGAGAGATATGCTTGGAGTGTTGTGAGTTCTGCTTATTTTCATTATTCTTTTACATATTTAGTAGGGATTGACAAAATCGTTGGCAACATGGGGTCTTGCGAAGCAGTGGAAAGATAAAGCGAGGATGAGCTTGTTGGTTCTCATAAGGTGAATAATTTACTTGTTAGTTTGTTTTATTAAAGCTCAATTTTATTCGACACTAATCGGTTTCTGATATGCAATTTTCTCCTTGTGATTCGTCATCATTGCTCCATCCCATTTTTTGTCGCAGCTTTCTTTTTTTTTCTTTCCGCACTTGGTATTTATATTGTAACCTTGTTCTAGAGTGGCTAAAGACCATATACCTAGCCCTAGTCTACGCAGAGACTTGTAGATTTTGAAAATTCAAAAATTTGTATGGGGAGCATTTTAAATGAAGATCAAATTCTTTTGCACTCTAAAATTGTCTCTTTTTTATTTTTTTTAAATTCTCATTTTTCCTCATCTTTTCTTAAGACAACATTAAAAATAAAAATAAAAAAAGACAAACAAACTTATGAACATGTTTATTTTGTAAAAATCATATGTATAAATTTTATTTATTAACTTGTTAATATGTATTAACTTTTTATTGCTTTCTTACTATTTTAATTTTCTTATTACTTATCATATCCTAACTTCTAAAAGAAAATAAAAAAAATATCAAATCATTAAAGTGTTACTCTTTTGTAGCCTTCAAACTAATGTTTGTTTAACAAACTTTTCTTTTTGAATCATTTTAAAACTAATATAGTTATATTAACTTTCTTAGTTTTGTTTTAGATATTTTCTTATAAAATAAATACAAAACAAATACCTTTTCATTTTATTATTTTCATTTACTTTATTAGATTTAATTCTTTTATGTCAAATGTATAAACTCCAACATAAAAGTATCAAAATCATAAATTACATAAAAATCAAATATTATTAAAAAGTAAAATTACAAGGCAAAGGAATTCACGCTTGGACTGTAGGTTACGAAATTTGGTCTGGATTTCAATGCACATTATTGTCTGGGGCTTTAAGCCTAGGGTGATATTTCTGTCTCTTCTCGCCTAGCCCCACAGGAGGTTGAAATGTTGATGTTGGGGACTCTTTAGTCCCTTGACGTCAACAGACAGGACATCAACAAGTATATCAAATCTTGAACTGCCTGTGCCATTTTCAAACCAACCATCAAGAAGCAAGTCTCATACACCCCTCTGCCTACTCCCAATAGTCCTTGGAAATCCATATCAATGGATTACATGTCTGGCCTTCCATCCACCGAGCAAGGAAATGATTGTGTATTTGTGGTAGTTGATCGGTTTTTGAAGATGGTCATTCTCACAGCCTACAAGAAGAGAATCGTAGTGATAGATACTGCCAAGCTCTTCTTCTAATGAGCGTGGGTCCATTTTGTGATACCACAAACCATCATCTCTGATCGAGACAACAGGTTCCTCAACACATTTTGGTCAAGTATCTGGTCATTTTTGGACACCAAGCTCACTAAATCCACTGCCTTTCACCCTCAAACTGATGGCTAGATAGAGGTCATCAATCAAATGAGTATGCACATCTTGCACATGTATAAATATAACCATCCACGTACATGGGATGAGAGTCTTCCCTATTTTCAACACAACTACAAAATGGCTCTCCATAGCTCCACCGGCCATAGCCCATTTCAGGTGGGATTAGGATTCCAACCCTTGGGTCCTATTGATATTTCACTACCTCTTGCAACCTCACAGCAAAAAAATTCTCATGTTCAGTCTGATGCCGACAAAGCCAACAGATTCATTGAGCAGATTCAACACATCTGCTAACAGGTCCATGAGATTTTGCAGAAAGCCAATGCTAAGTACAAGCAACGCCATGATCAACATCGGGTACTACACAAGTTTCAGGTGGGAGATAAGGTTTGGTTACAATTGCAGAAAGAATGCCTTACATGGCCCCATTAGAATCTCCATCCACTTCTCTATGGGCCTTACATTATCACCAAGGCTATGGGCTACAATGTTTTTGATCTCAACACTCCCCCCTTTGTTGGCTTACACCCAATGTTCAATGTGAACCTCCTTCGACCATATTTTCCACCATTATTAGACACCTCGGAGATCGCAGAACAGTTGAAACCAACAAATATCAACCCTAACTGCATGGAACAGGAATCCATTGATCATATAGTAGACACAAAGGTCAAGGGAACTCACCAACAAAGGATCCATCTTTATCGAGTTGTCAAGGAAGGGAAGCTCTTGCACCAAGGCAAGCGGCTCACCCGTGGTCAAATTTAGCAGACATTTTATCACCTGATGGGGGCACTTAACGTAATGGATACCATTGCTTCCTAAGGGGGAAGGACTGATCCAGGTGGATATTGGTGGCCACCCACCTATTCCAACTAGATCATCTTCACAGTTTTTAGTTCAACACGTTCTTTTGTAATTATTTGTAATTGTGGGTTCTACACTTTCGAGGTTGTATGAATCCCTATACAGCTTCACGGTGGAGATTAGTGGTTGCCCACCTAATCCAACTGGATTATTTTGGAATTTTTCATGTCAGTACATCTTTTTGTACTTCCAAGGTAGTTTTGGGGCCCTAAACAATGTTTTTTTGGCTTACCACAGTCAAACTGTAGACGAAGTCAAATTTTGACTGCATAATGTGTATTTATCAAAAAGACCTTTCCAACAGGCTATCACGCACCTAAAATGGAGGTCGTATGCAAAAGTTATGACCCTAGGAAGTTGAGGTACCAACTTACCCATCAGGGCCCACATAAATTTTGGCATTTCATCTCCTAGGGTTAGGTTTTTGGATGTCTAGGGTTTTTTCATACATGAGTAATGTTAAAAATGCCTCTGGAACCTCATTGTAATCATTCTGCTCAAATGGATGCACGTAGGAGCCATATCTCTTCTTAGAGATAGCTACCACCATTCGAGCAAGTTGTTTTCAGTTCTACAGTTTTACAGTTTCAACCTATTTTATTTGTTCAATAGAAGTTATTGTTCACTAGATATTTTTTGTTGTTCTTTGTATCTATGTGTTATTGTATTCAATCTTTTATTCATTTCGTCCCGCTCATAAATCTGGATCATAGAAGATATAAGGTGTTTGATTGAGAAAAATCATTTAGATCCCACCCAAGTCACAATGGATGATTGGATTGATGAACTCATTATACCATTTGAATTTAGAAACATGCAAGGACAACCTCACGATGTGCCTGAGAAATCCATTAACAAGTTGCCTACCTTCCACAGAAATAATGTTGGACCAGTTATAGATCACTAGAAGGAATTCAATACTATGAACACAAGACATGGGGGGCATATCTTAGATGTATACATGAAATTATTTTCTCTCTCCCTAGAAGGTGATGCCTTAGATTGGTTCTTATGATTACCCAATAATAATATAAAAAACATGGATGAATTGGAAAATGTGTTCATGGAGAATACGGGAGAAAAGAGACAATAGATATTTTTCAACTACCCTTCATACCACAAAGAAAAATGAGAATGGAATGGTAGAAGAGATCAATAAAAATATTCAACCAAATTTTCCAAAGACTCCATGCTAATATCAAACCCCCAAATCCATTTATCCTCATTTACTACCTTGATGCATTTGAGAGTGAATTAGATTTTCATTTGAGAAAAAAGTCCTCCAAAACATTGGGGCTGCTTAGGATGCAACAGTTAATATTTAAAATAAAATGAATGAAGTTGGTAAGGAAAACCAAACAAGTTCCTCTAGAGCTCTCATAACTATGAACCTAAGAAGGGGGCAGTGAACACTATTGACCCAACCCTTGACCCTATGAAAACCATAACCAAATCTTTGAATCGCATGGAATCCAACCTTACCTAACATAACACAGTGATACATAATAGGCTTGTGTAGTTAGAAAGGTATCCACAACTAAATATATATCCACCTAAGGGTAATGATGGATGGGATAGGTCGAGGCCTCCTAAGAACCCATATTTCAATCAGAACCAAAGAGTTTTAGTCCCTCTAAACAACAATAATGTCATGGATCATGAGACATTAACTTGGTGCAACCCTTGTGAGGAACATCATGACCAAGACACTTTCCTTTATGCAAGGGATGTTATTAGCTAGGAAAGACAAGAAAACAAATAATAGTCAAGTGGGACTAATGAAAAAATATATATAAGTGAATGGATGGACATTGTAAGTATTGTCACAACTAGAATATACAATGTGTCCGACGAATAAATGAAACAAATTAAGAGAAAATGTGTCGGTGCGTCCATTGTATCTAGATCTTTATCCCCCAAACCTTCCTTGGAATATATAAAAAGAAAAATCCAAGAAAAGGGATGGATCACGTACAAAATAAGTAAACCCATTCAACAAGGAACCAACTCTCCACAACAACCTCAGAATGTTTTTAAGAATAATCAACCAATACAACCAATTGAAACCACCAGTGATAATCCAATGACAGGCATTCTAGGAAATGTGTATAGAGAAATGAATTTTGACCTAGTGTAATACTTAACAAAGGCCCATGTATCAGTTCCATTAGTTGAAATCATGAATATCCCGACATAAAAGGAATAGGTTAAATGTTTCTAGGGATTTGATTAAATAGATTGCCCTTTCATTGAGGATGCTCCTGTAGTGCTACAAATGATGAATCGGGGGAAGAAAAATGGTATCCAAAGCCCATTTTATGTGTCCCTTATATTCAATGATCTACTACTACACAACTATATGATATATTCAAGGGTGTCAACCAATGTCATGCCATTAAAAGTAATGAAACAACTAGGCATTACAAACACCCGACCATATAAGAATGTGTGTGCCATGGATTCTATGGAAATCAAAGTGTTTCCCCTCATTAAATATTTACACATAAAATTGACTTTATATCCAGACATCTCAGTTCTAATGGATGTTTTCATTATTGATGTTTCAAATTCTTGGGGAATGTTGTTATCTAGGAAGTGGGCTGCCAATTTGGGTGGTTCTTTGCAAATCGATCTATCTTACACAACTATCCCAACCTATGAGGGAACTTATGTTAGTTTGCGTCGAGAACAATATAGGAGGTTTCACGTAGAAGACCTTGATGATTTCATGAATGAGTTTGCTTGCACATTATTTGATAACATGGGAAACTATGTAATCATCTCACATTCACTAGCCCTTCAGATCAAAGAAGGAGAGGTAAGAGGGGGGAAAAGAGGAAATTTGTAAAATGCACTTTGATAGGGCGCATTCTCAGTTCAATATTGGCCTGGGTATTGTTTTCATTTCCCCTCAAGGTGATGTGATGAATTTTTCCTATAAATTGGAGTTTGATTCCACAAATATTGTTGTGGAGTATGAGGCCTTGATTATAGGATTGGAGTTGACCATGGAAATGGGAATAAAGGTGTTGAAAGTCATTCAAGACTCTAACTTCATAGTATTCCATGTCAAGGATCAATATGCATAAAATAATGATAGGTTGAGAAGATATAAGCACACAATTTGGAGTATTGTAGATTCATTTGATGCATTTTCAACTGAGGTTGTCCCAATGGAGCATAATTCCTAGGTAGATTCTCTAGTTGTAGCTGTGACTACCTCTCATACATGTGAGATCTCAACCTTGTGGGAAGCTAAAATGGATATTATATATTGACCTTCCATCCTAGATAATTATGATCACTAGAAAGTATTACATGATTATTCCCCAATAGAAAGATTCATGAACAACCTTGAATAATTTGTTGATGTTAAGGTGTATTGGTGAGGTTGGGAAGGTGTGAATGGTGAATTTGATGTGGTTGAGTTAATGAAAGAAAAAATAATCCCTTATGGCTTGGTTCCATTGGAAATAATATTTGATCAACACAATAGGTATAGAAAAAATAAGAAATCAATAAGCCTTGGGATCACATAGAAGTGAATATTGGGTCAAAGGACAATCCCAAATTAATAAATATTGGAAAGGGTACAACACTGGAGGAGAGGAAATGAATATAAGATATAATTTATGAATAAAAATATGGGTTTGCATGGTCATATGATGAATTAAAATCATATAAAGGAGATATCATTCATCATACCATCCCATTGAAGGAAGAAGTGAAACCCTTTATGCAAAAATTGAGGATAATCAACTCCAAGCTCCTTCCCCTTATCAAGAAAGAACTTGAAAAGATGTTTGCAGAAAATATCATTGCTCCTACCTAACTTTCATCATGGGTTGTAAATCTAGTGGTGGTGAGGAAGAAAACTAGTGAGATCAGATTGTGCATTGACTTTAAAAATGTTAACCATGTTTCCCTTAAAGACAATTATCCTATTCCAAACATGGAGAATCTACTATATAGGGTAACATGATTAGGCATGTTGTATGTGCTTGATGG
>SNQJ01S0012460.1:6544-21930 GCA_010110895.2 Picea sitchensis
CCTCTTTGCACAGGAGTAGTAACAGTAAAAAGAGGCAGAGCAGTAAAGATAGGAGTGGGGAGATCTTCTGTAGTCCTAGGTCTATGCCAAGGTACAACGTCATAGGAGAGGGGAGTGACAAGGATTTCTCCCTCTGATCCCAAACCAAGAGGGAAAAACTCAGCAGGAACACTCCAGAAATTCAGGAAACGGGAAACCTCCGAAAGAGGTCTATTAAGAAACTTAGGAGGAGAAAATGGAGTTCTTACAGAAGGAGATGGCAGATAACCTAGTTCGGCAGTGGAATCTTCTTCTTCAGAGGCCTTTCCTTTCCTGAGAACCACCTCTGGATCAGTTTCAGGTGTAGCTAGGGGCAGTTGTGGATGAGTCCGCGTGTGTCTACCTCTGAAAGCCACAATTACCACGGTAGGTTTGTCACAGTGGAGTCGTCACAATGGAGTCTCTAGGTGCACAGTAGCAATCTTCAAAGGCTCTGATAACCAATGCACCTTCAGAATTAGAGGCTCAATGTCGTTCAATCCCGGGGAAAATTTTCAACTTCGTCCCCAGCAACGGCGCCAGAAATGTCAGTGTCAGAAGTCACTCCTAGATTTCTTGCAGGAGCAGAGCCCAACACCCATCAGTTTTATGTCATGATAAATTTTAATGGGTGATCGAATGGGTACTAACTCGGGAAGATATCACTCTAATTCAAGGACTGGGTTTGGTATGTAAGGAACAAAGGAGGTCTTGATCTAACTTCAGTCAGTGAATTGATTGTAAAATGGGCAGGTGGAAGACTTAGTGAGAGGAGTGAGTGAACTACCTCAGGCAACAGGCCTTTCAACAGTTTGTAGAAGAAAAACTCTGAATGCAAGATCCTCTTGGTTCAGGGCTTCGGGAAACTGAAAGGGAGACTTGACTGGATCCTCCAATTCCAAGTCGTTCAATGCTAAGAAAATCACAGAGACCGATTAGAAACAACGCAACTGTTACAGTGATCGAACCTACATCATCCTATAACAGTCACAACTCGACTGGATCCTCTAATTCCGAGTTGTTATAACACAGTGTAAACAAAGACGTGAAAGAAGCTGACATTCATAATGCAAGAAGTCTCAAGAGTCCATACATAACTAGAATAACAGTGCTTCATTAAAGTTTTACAACTGGGAGCCTTGCTCAACCATCGATCGATTACAAAATACAAATACTAAGTCTATATACTCAGCCAAATTCACCTCACAAAGGCGTGTCTAGTCACCCAAGGCTTGGTGTCCCTTCGGTCAAACTCGTACTGATATCTTTCTTCGAGCGCCACCTTAACTGCGCATGGCTCCTGTAAGGAAGGTAGCTCAACCATTAAGTGTCGAGCTAGCGTGTGCATACTTTTCTATCTATTCGAAGACTTCGGAATGGCTCCTTGGAAAAATCGGTACACAGGACCCCCTTCGAGCAGACTGTTTGCGAGATTCTCCATACCTCACACTTAATGAGAGAAAGGAGGTTTCAACCACCCGTTCTTGCCTTCATTAACTCCAAACGAGAAACATGATTGAGATCGGATCCGATGGCGCCTGGAGCTCACGATGATCCCCTCTGTAACTGAACTCGGTGCCTTTGGCCCTTCTTACACAACTCTTTTTGTTTCCCAAGTGACCACGGGCTGTGACCCTGTGCTTACTCTCAACGGTTCTTTCGGCGCTCGTGGATATGAAGGGGATGATCCTTGCTTCTTAAAATCGCGATGAGAGAAACGCCGAGATGGCTTGATTGAGCGCCACGTGTCCTTCAAATCTGATGGTCCTAAACTCACTCGACGCTACTGTGGGCCCCAGGTCCGGGACACTCTAGTCACTTTGTGCATCGGGGATATGAGGGAGTTTCTCCTTGCAATTCGAAACCGCGATGGGAGATAAGGTGGGGAGCCTCATCGTGCGCCAGGTGTCCTCTTTAGACTGAGACTGCCCCTTGATACTGCGGGCCCGACTTTGGCCGCCATCGGCACTTTGGGGTTCGGGGTTTCGAGATGTACATCGACATAAAACCTCCACCCTTTGAACTCGCGACTGCTGAACAGCCAACGTGACCAGATCTCGTGCCATGCATCCTTTGGGATGAACGGCTGCCATCCATCTTGCACAAAATGTGGGCGCTATCCATTGCACTATCCTTGGCACAACTTCTCTACCTGCGATTTCTCGCCAACCGTTGATCTGCTCATATGGATGGATCCGGACCGTTGATACTATAATTTTACCTGCTCGCTTGATTTTTAAGTCCGAAAAGAACTTCTTCTATGCGTTGTGCTTGGGTGCTCCTTGTGCAACCTGTAGACCTAGATATCCCGATGCCGAAGACAAGTAATGTTGCTAAACAGGAGGCAGAGGTTGGTGATGGGAAATGTTATTTCCCTTGCAATCAATGCATGTGCTTGAAAAGAAGAAACTTGTAAGAAAAATAGTTGAAAGACATTGTTGGAGGTATGGGCATTGTGAATAGGGGCATACATATCATACCGTGGTAAGTTAGTCATTATATGTGTCTTTGTATTTATTGTATTTATAAAATTTTCTTTTGTTTTAATATTTTTTTTTTCTTTTTTAAGTAAAAAAGGTGTTACCTGCTATATTATATTGACAAAAATACAGAGATACAACGTTATTGTTGCCACCAAATGTGCCGCCATTTTACCGGAAACCAACACAATTTGGGGCAAGTATGTTGTTTCTAGGAAAATAAGCCAAAATATTGTTTTGCCTTCTATCCTGCCCGAAGGAAACCAGGACAGATGACAATATATCGTCTTAACTCTGAACAACAAGATTAAAAACCAGACTAAAAAAGACAAGCTCAAATACCCGGTGACATGTCGTCCTTGTCCTCTTGCCACGTTGCTTTGGCCTGAATGACAAATGGTTAGGTGCACATTGGACATTTTTGATTCGCTGGGGCATTGGAATAAGCGTCCAGAAGCACATCCAAACATTGTCCCATGAGGAGGTCTCTGTGCTCCTGGTCTACCATTTGTCCTCAGAGTTCAAACACTACATCCAGGTGTGTCGTGCAGAGGAGTGGTGCATGCATTCCTTTTGTGTCTTCCTCGCCTGAGGTACCCTTCTTCGCTTCTGCACTGACCTCGTCTTTGTCCATGGCTGTGATGTCTATGTGGTGCACCTTTACCGCACAGATCATCTGCGAGACCTCATCCATGTAAGGCACTTCCTCAACATAGCATGTTGGGATATCCTCATAGAGCCTCCACCTTGTCTTGTCTCTTGCTTGAGGCTCCAGGGTAGTCGAGTTGTTTTCTGGGCATGGTATTTCCTCTATGTAGCAGGTTGGGAAATCCTTTACAATCTTTCCCCTCAAGCTGCTTCCATCTTGAGTTTCAGGCGCAGGTGGAGGATTTTCTCTTTGCTTAATGTCTGTGGGCTGCCAATTATCCAAAGCTGGTGGGGTATGAGCTCTCTTCTCCATCGTAGACTCAATTATGGGTGCATGGAGTGTGAAAAAGGCGACCCTCGCTCTTTGCCGAAGGATAGAGTTTTTCAGCGAGAGTGCTCGTTCCATATGTTGCCTCCTCTATCGATGAGAAGCGTGGGTGTGCCAAGCCGACTCGCGGCAAGGCTTGCCTTGCTCCCTAGGCATAGTGGAGGAGGAGTGAGTATAAGACAGGACACCGAGAAAAACACACCAAATCTTATAGTCGGCAGGGAGTTTCAGAGCAAGAATGAGCCGACTGCGTCCATACCTCTTTTCTTTCATATTTTTGCGGGACGGCTGCACCTGGCCTCTCTTTAACTTGGCCATACTTAATTCTTGCAGTGCCGGCACTTTCGCGCGAGGGAGAAGTCGCTCATTCGGAGGTCGGATGTAATGGCCTAATCCCATCGTTAATGCTGAATAGATGGGGAGCGTCCTGTCACATTTAAACCTTGGCTCCATGCTATGCCGAATGGCAATGTTGCATGACGTGTAACCCCATTCAGAGTTGAGGCATCTCTGCTAGCAAGGTCTCTGCAACACCTCGAGAGATCTATATCATCAAATAGATTGTCTCACCAGTGTATGAGTTCTAACTTGGTCTCAACTCCCGCATTCGCCAAGCAATTTTCTACTTTTTTTGCTTCTCCTTTCACATGAGAAGGGATTATGGCGAGGTTGGGGTGGACGAGAGCTCCAAAGTCTTCCAGAAGTCCTGAAAATCTCCAGCTAGGAGAGATTCACAGTGGATGTTCTCCATGAAGGATTTTGGTGATGAGTTGGATGATAATCTGAGAATCTCCCTCTACTATGACCTTTTGGTGTTGATTGTGAGTTGCAACCTGGAGACCTCGAATGAGGCTTAGGAGCTCAGAAACATTGTTTGTATTCTCACCTAGGAAACCGACCACCAAATGTATGATCTCACCAACATGGTTCCAGAGGACTGAGCCGAATCATGTCGGTCCTGGGTTTCCCCTAGAGGCACCATCAAAGTTTATCTTGACGAAACCTAATGGAGGGGGGGTCCAATTTGTGGGGCTGTTGGAGTGGCTTCCTTTTGCCTTCACTGGAGGGTAGATGTGAATTTTCATATTCCATCTTTTGAGAATGTTTTCCTCCTCGGGAATGCATTGAAGATGTTCAGGGTTCCAAGGTTTGTTATTGATCGTTTCTCAAATCAACTTTTCAATCTGTTCCCATGTGATAGCAGGAAGGGAAGTTTTTGAATGAAAGATTTGTTTGTTCCGTTATTTCTAGATTTCCCATAAGGTGAACCCACGGAGCAGCTGCCAGATGCATTCGAGCATTGGGTTATGAAAGGAGATTGTATCCCAGTTCGCAATTTTTTCCCTGATGCTACTCCTATTTATGTTGGTGCATATCATAGCTTGGGCTCCCCAATCCCAGATCTGTTGACTGTAGTGGTAGTTGTTGAGGAGATGTTCCATGGTTTCCTCTATTTGATGACATAGGGTGCACGTAGAGGGGCTTATAAAGACTCTTTTTATGAGATTATCCCACACGAGGATATGATTTTGATTCGTGAGCCAAAGGAATATGGAGACTTTGGGCCATAGGATGCCTTTCCAGATTTTGCTCTAGATTATTTCCGGGATCTGATTTTGATAGTTTCCCTGCAAGTAATAGGCTTCATTAACTGAGAAAATACCTGTCGTAGAGTGTCCCCATCTAAAGATGTTTGATCCCTCTTTGATTGGTATTTTCCAATAGGCTGCGCAATCTTGCCAAGTTTGGAGATCCATGTCTTCCATGAGCTGTAATTCTATTCTCTTTTTTTGCCATTGTCTCTAGGGCTGGTTCCTATGGGTCGGGTTCCAAAGATCTCTAACTTTTCTGAAGATATTCAGATGGAGCTTCTGTTTGAGAGGATTGAGATCTTCCAAATCATTAAGGGGGGGTAGCTACTGCCACGAGTCCTGCCAAAATAGTGCGCTTTCTCCATTTCTTACTTCCTAGAAAGCATGCTTCTGAATGAGAGGTTGATTTTGCCAGGTTGTGTTCCAAATGTTGGATCCTTGGATATGGTCATTGAATCTGATTAATTGGTTGGTTTGTGTATTCAGGGCATACTTTTGTTTCCAGATTTGCGCCCAAAGTTCTGTCGGATGTTGTAACCATATCCACCACATTTTGTCCCCCATGACTTGGTTGAGCTTTCCTGGATCACAAAGACCCAGTCCTCCAAACCTTTTTGGGTTTTCAGAGTTTATCCCAGCCAACCAGTGCCCATTTCTTGTTATCTTGGTGGATGTGCCACAGGAAATTTCTTTGGAGGCTCCTGATTGCTCGAATTACCGAGATAGGTGCTGCCAAAGAAGTGAAAATGTAGGTGGGCAGTGCCTACAGGACTGACTTGAGGAGCACCAGTCTGGAAGCAATATTAAGAGGTCTAAAGGTCCAGTTATTTAACCTGTGGGAGATAGACAAGAGCAGGTTGTCCCATGAAATGGAACGCGCTGGCTCCCCTGTGAGGGGTATGCCAAGGTAAATGGAAGGAAGGGAGCTCTTAGAAATGCCTAGAAGTCTAAAAAGATGGTTTTGTACTGTGACCGGCGTATTGAAAAAGTAAAGCTTGGATTTGTTTAGGTTTAAGAGCATGCCCGAGGCTTTCGTGAAGTCAGAGAGAATGGAATTTAGCTTGGTGGCTTCACGTGCAGTAGGGGTGTTCATTGGTAGAGTGTCATCGACAAACTGATTTTGCGAAGGTGTCAGATGGATGTTATGAAGGGGAAATTCTTTGAGGGAGCCTTCCAGAATCGTCGCTTTGATGTAGTGCCCTAGCCCTTCTGCCATGAGCACGAAGAGGAAGGGAGAGAGGGGGTAACCATGTCTGATTCCTTTGGTGGACGAGAAGGGTTGGGAGGGTATCCTATTGACCAAGATGGAGAAAAAGGCTGAGGAGGTGATCTTGAGAACCCAATTGACCTAGATTTTATCAAAACCAAAAGACTCCAGCATGGAGCACAAGTATTGCCAACTTACTCTATCAAAATATTTTGAGAGATCGAGTTTAATAAGCATACCTGGTATCTTGGTCATTTTCAAAGAGTGGATCACCTCATTAGCCAGAATAACACTGTCCATGATTTGCCTCCCTTCCACATAGCCAACTTGCTCTTTGGAGATAATAAAAGGTAGGATTGGCTTAAGGCGAGTGGCAATGACCTTTGTGATTATTTTGTAAATGACATTACAGAGAGATATTGGTCTGAACTGCCTGGGATGAGTAACACTCTCCTCTTTGGGGATGAGAGTGAGAAAATTTGCATTAAGTCCAGAGAGTACTTGGCCAGACGTTCCAGATTCTTCAACAGCCAGCTAGACCTCTTCCTTAATTAGATCCCAACAGTGATGGAAAAAGTCTGTGGTGAAGCCATCTGGTCCAGGTGATTTTCCTAGGGGCATTTATTTTACGACTAGGTCCACTTCAACTTGTGTGATGGGGCGTAGGAACGCTTCATTCTGCTCAGGGGTGACCAACGAGGGTATGTGATTCGTTATTTTTTGGATTACTTCTTCCCTGTTCTCGATGGTTTCCGTGAGAAGATATTTGTAATAAGAGTTGATTTCCTTCGCTATTTGGTCATGTTTTCTTATAAGGATTCCTTGAGTGTCCTCCAGTTCAGTGATGCAGTTTATGTATCTGCGGTGCACCATTACCCTGTGGAAGAATTTTGTGTTTCGCTCACCCTCTCTGAGCCATTGAACTTTGGATTTCTGACGCCAGAGGATTTATTTTTGCTTTCTCTGTCCCTCCATTTCTGCTAGGATTTGCTCTTCTTATTTCACTAGATCTACAGTTCTGCTTCCTGAGATGAAGGTTCTTTGCAGGTCTTTGAGCTTATGTTCAATTTCCTGCTGTCGTTGGAAAATATTTCCAAAGGTGGATTTGTTCCAGCTCTTCAGTTGTTGCTTGAAGTTTTTGAGGCGCTGCTGGAATTTGTGAATGTGAGTGCCATGATCCACTTCAGACTGGATCCACCAGGAATGTGCCAGTTGCTGGAAGTCTGAGTGAGAGAGACATAACTTTTCAAAGTGGAAGGGTTTGGGTCTAGGAATAATACCAGGATCTAGACAGAAGACAATAGGCCAGTGGTCCGACCCTGATTTTGGCATTATGTTGGTTTCCATTGTCGGGTCGCCCTCAAGAAGGGTTTCTGCTACTAGGAAGCGGTCTAATCTGCAAGAAACATGTTGGTGTCTGGATCTTCGATTGGACCAAGTGAAAATTCCATTTCGGGTTTCCATATATACCATATTTAACTGATCTATTAGGGTTTTGAACTTACCGTTGTCTTGCTCTAGCCTTTTGGTTCCTCCAGTTTTCTCTTCCAACATCAAGATCATGTTGAAGTCATCGCCCATGATCCATCTGGGCATGTTCAGTAGGGTTTTGACATGTTGTAGTTTTTGTATGAAGCTTTCCTTTTCTTGTGCGGTCTACGGTCTGTAGACGTTTGTGATGGCTCCTTCCTTGGTAGATCCTGTTACCGTGAAATAAGTCGTGAGAGTACTAGTCGTGGAGAAGGGTTGTTGCAGAGTGACAGTATGTGGGTTCCAAAGAATGGCCAATCCTCTAGAAGCTCCCATGGAGTCTTGATGTAAGAATTCCCATCCTCTCCAACTTCGTCGGAAGATATTTTTATCTTCTCGTCCTAAACATTTAGTTTCTTGTAGGAGTAGGACATCTGGGTTTTCAGCTTTGATACAATCTCGGAGGATCCTTTGCTTGGATCTACCATTAAGCCCTCTGATATTCCAAGTGATTGTCTTCATCATGAGGAAGGCGGGGGGTGGAGGTATCCCTCTGATAACCTATGTATCTGTCCTGATTTTATCAGCAGGTTTCCTGCTTCTTTGATTAGTTGGTGGGTTGTTTTGTGTCCCCTTCTTTTGTTTTCCTTAGTTTCCTGCTTAGATTCTGGTCCTGGGTCTACAGTTATGCCCAGTCTTGCCGTAGATCCTGCTGTGGAGTTTGTGAAAACTTTATGGACTTTACAGAGTTGGTCCACAGATATGTGTTGCAAGTCTTTTTGGTTAAGAGCTTCCTCCATCTTTTCTAGATCTATGTCCGCCAAGTCCGTTTCATCCATATGCATGGTGGTGTCTCCGTTTGTACCTGTTTGAGCTGCTTGGGTTGTTTCTTTGGCTTGAGTCGGGTTTGGTTCCTTTGGGATTTTACCCTTTGCCTGGATTTTTGCTTGATGAGGGTTTTGTATTTCCTCCTCTTCTGGCAACTGATTCAAAACGTCATAGGAATTTTTGGTTGGAACCTTTGGGGCCGTGCTCTGGTTCTATTTTCTTGGTGGATTTTTCTGCCTACCTGTGACATTGGTGAAGCCGTCCTTTTGCTTACTGTCACTAGCCTTGGTGCTTGGAGTGTTCAAAGGGAAGTCTCTAAAGAGGTGGCCATGCTCATGGCACTTCCTGCAGCGAAAGGGGATGTGTTGATAATCGATTGATTGGTTCCAGTCGTCGTCCTGATATTCTAGAGTAATTGATCCTGGCAGAGCCTTTGAGATGTCCATATAGATATAGATGCGGGCATATGAGGTGTACTTTCTCATCTTTGTAGCCTCTGACGCCTTTACATACAACCCCACTATGTTCCTGATACCCATGAGTATTTCTTCTAGCCACAATTCCTAGGGCAGTGAGTACAGACGTATCCATACTGGCGCTCTTGTAAAGTCCTCCTTCTCTGGGTTGAAGCTATCTATCCAAAATCGCAGAAACAGTCCTGCCGAGTTATAGAATTACAGTCCATTATCAAAGATTTTGTCCTTATCTTCGAGGTTGTACAGGATTATTGTGAAGAAACCCTTGGAGCTGAGATGAACTTCATAGTCTCCTTTGAGGTTCCACCAGTCCTTGATCCAGCGTGTGAGGTTGTGTTCAGTTGGCCATAAGCCTAAAAATTTTCCGATTAGAGCATGATCCATCATAAACTGAGTGTGCTCCCCTACCCATGTTGATTTGATGTGATAATGAGGGGGTTTTTCCATTTGCGGTATGCACTTGTCTGGTTCCCATCCTCGAGAAACTTTTAGATGAGACGTACTGGGTTCTACATCCATTTCTTTCCTGAGCCCCTATTCTTGGGTGAAAATATGATCTCGCAGGTGCCACAACGGCTCGAATGCAGGTCTTTTGGCACAGGTTCCATTCCTGTCATTGACAGTGACATTGTTGTACGAGGGTGGTTCCCCCCCCTCTTCCGGACTCATCCTGGCTGCTCAGTTGTCTCGTGAGGCCTTCACCCCCAAAGCTTAGTTTGTTTTCCTGGAACGATGGTGTCAGTGTGTGCAGCAATCACGTCTGCGACATTGCAGAGCTCTAGGGTTTCTTGTTTTAATATTTGTTATATACACTAATGTTATTGATTGTTTGTAATTGTAAAGATAAATCCTCCTAGGTGTCTGTCGCTGGATAAATATATGCTACGTAGTAGTAGAAATACTATTGTACAAGATGTGGAAGATGGTATGGATATTGAAGATCAAGTCAATCCTATGGAATAAGATGACACCAATAATATTGTTGAGCCAGATGATGGGACAAATAGATTGATCCAGGAAATCTTTGCTCCTATCGATGATAAAAACTTTGATGATATTCATGATGTACCTTTGCTTGAGAAGGAAGAATAACCCATTTATGAAGGCTCAAGAACAAATATTCTCTTTTCTATAATGTTGTTGGTGAACTTGAAGGTATTAAATGCTTTGTTGGTTTGTCAAAAACTTGTCTCACACAAATACTAAGATACGTAATATAATTTGTCATATATTATAAGTAAAGGTCGACTTTATTTTTCTCTATTTTTAGTTTCAATTAATGTGTAAATTAAGAATGCAATATTTTTTATTACTATTATTTACATTAACTAGTTATTTTTTATGTTGTAGATTGTTATGTGAATTTTTCTTACCACCATCAAATAATTTACCTCGCACATATCTAGAGTTGTGTTCCATTATGAAAAATATTGGAATGGAGTATCAAGCTATTGATACATGTTCGAATAATAATTTTATATATTATGGACAATATGCATCGGGAACGAAATTCCTGCAATGTCAAATCAATAGATATTGAACCGATCAAGTAACAAAAAAGGTGTCTCACATGGTTTTTCGTCATATTCTGATAATTCTATGTTTGCAACAATTATTCAAGTGCCAAAGCATTGTGCAGTTTATGGATTACCATGCATGACACATAAGTGAAGATAATGTTCTTTGAATTCTTGCAGATGGTTCTACATTAAGGAACATTGAAGAAAGCTGGCCAATTTTTAAAGAAGAACTTCATAATGTTAGGCTTTCATTGGCAACTGACGTTGTCAATCCATTTGGTGAGCTCAGGTCTATTTAATCAGTGTGGCCTATTTTCTTTATAAACAATAAAATTCCTCCTTGGATGTCGATAAAGAGGGAGCACACAATGTTGGCAATGATTGTTCCAGGTATTTGTTTACAAAATTGCCTTGTACGTTGCATTTCATTTTTCTTATTCATTGCATAATTACTTATATATGCAAGGTAGTAATGATGTGTACTTTAACCCAATTAGGTAAGTACCAAGTTAAATATATGAATGAATATATTGAGCCTCTTGTTGACGAGCTACTAAAGTTATGGGCTAACATCACTATGTACGCCATCTTTAGACCAATAGTACAAAAGAAATCTCAATTCCATGGAATACTTACATGGAGAATTCATGATGCCACATGGCTAATAAATTTTTGTGGTATGTAACATACAAATTCACTTTAATATTATATAATTTTATGAAAATATGATGCATGCTTCGCAAATATTAATGCCTTGTTATATAAATAATATTGACATTAATTCATATCTTGTAGGTCTTCAAACAAAGGGTAAATTTGCATGTCCAGTTTGTGGTCCTAGAATGAAATCGTGTTGTTCAAGAAGTCCAGGAAAGGAGGTATTTGATGAGTATAGACACTTCCTCCCTAAAAACCATAGGTATCGAACTACATAAAAACATCTTTTCAATTTGAAAGAAGAGACTGGAATAAAACCACAAAGAATGACACATCACTTATGGAAGTTGAAATATAATAGAAATTATCAAGGTAAGCATTTAGTCTATGTGTCATATATATTAATATTTTACAATTTTTATTTGTATCGAATTATGTTTATTGTATCTAACAATGATTGTTGTAATCTCATTAATTATTTTTCATAAATGTTGTCAAGGAATTAATGGGATTCCATGAGGAATGAAAAGTTACCCTATACAATTCAATAGGTTTCCTTACTATGAGAACTTACAAATAACTCATATGTTTGATACAATGCATATAAGGAAGAATGTAATAGAAAATTTGTGGAGAATCGTAGATGGAATGAGTGACAAAGAAAAAATTGTCAAAATTTGTACTGGCATTGAGGAAGCCAATCATGCATTGTAAAATGTGATTTATTCAAATAACAATGGACACCAAAACAATCTTCCATGGTTATTTACAAAGAAGGAAAGAAGTTTTGTAAAAGAGGTAATTTGGAAAATTAAATTTCCCACGAGATTTGCTTCAAACATAAATGATATCTTAATGAAGAAAGGTGACTTTTGCGGCATGAAAACTCATGACCAACATAGATTCATTAAGGTAATTATTTTGGTAGATTCATATATTGGTAAATATACAACTTTTAGTATTATAATTTGGTTTTCTTTTCAAAAAAATTAATGATCATTTTGTCATTACAATATGTTCTACCTCTATCTCTCCCTGACAACTATGACAGTAATGTAAAACAAGTTATACATGATCTTAGAAAATACATGAGGTCAATATTAATGATTTGTATGCAAAAGATTTGTTTCTCAACTTGTCGACATCCGTTTTACTTTCAATGTATATACATTGTTGTTGAAACTTATGATTTGATTTGTTATATCATGTGTAGGTGGTTTTCATCTAAAGAAATCCATAAAGAAGATATGAAATATTGGAGGAGATAAATTCCTCGGCTAATGTGTGAATTGCAAAAGTATCTACCTCCGACATTTTTAAATGTAAAAGAGCATTACCTCATACACCAAGTTGAGGAGATTTAAATGTGTTGACCTGTACACACAAGGTCAATGTGGATGGTGGAGAGGAACTTGAATTCATTGAAGGATTTTGTTAGACAAAGAGCATGTCCTAAGGGATCTATGATGGAGGGCTATATGGTATATCAATATTTGGTGTACATTAGTCAGTATCTTCCTAAATTAGCAACAAAAATCATGAAGATGCCTCAAATTTGGGATATCAATTCCCTTAACAAATTTGAAGGGGAGGTCCTAGTCGAGAAAGGTAGAATGAGAAAAGTGAAAGGTAATTCGATGGTAGAGATCTATAATACTTTGCATTAATATTGATTTATTTCCATATTTTACTTATTTAAGTTTTATTTAGCTTCCATGATCAATTATTAATCTCGATTCTAATTAGTAATTTTTATTCTTTTTTCATACAGTTAGTTGAGAGTGGGAAGCACTACCTTTATACATCGCAAATAATCTTGATTGGATGAAGGTATGGATAGATTGATGTATACAATGTAATGGTAGGTTATCATGGGAAGCGGTGACTACTTTTCTTAAAGAAGCTCAAAATAATCAAGATACCAATCTTACTAAGAGAGAAATTGATTTAGCATATGGTTTGAAAGATAAACATGCAAGCATATTATTCACCCACATAATGTTTTAGTTTTTTTCCAATATATTAATCTATATGGTGTGCTTTTTTACAAAATTTTTACTAAGTCAAAATATGTTTATTGATTGATGATGCATGTTTTACATGTCAGGAATATTGTAGTTGACACACCACAAGGCTATGTGGTGCAATGGTCATAAATTTTGCATCAAAGAGTTGGATGACAAGAAGAAAACCTTTGATTGTGGGATAACTACAGTCTTTCACATCACTAATGTTTTCTCAATAAGTGACAAGAATCCAACAATATCATAAAACAAATACTATGGACATTTGGATGATATAATCGAGTGTGACTTTAAATCCTTCAAGTTAGTTTTATTTGAAGTCAAATGGTACAGGTTACATATGAATGAACATGGTACAAATAGAACTGTTATTGAGCATGGAAATAGATTTACCATGGTTAATACAAGGACATTTGAGCCAGGTACATAAACTTATGTTCTTCCAACCCAATGTGAGCAAGTCTTTTATTCAAAGGTTGTAGGAAAAGTAGGTTGGTCGTACATTGTCAGATATGATCCAAGAGGAAGGCCTGTAAAGTATAATGTACCAGAAGAAAATAATATTGAAGAAGAAGAAGATGCAAAGGATCATGAGGTATATGTATCATCAATTGAAGAAGTTGATGATATTATCGAAAATGAATTTGATGATGATGTTGATATGGCCACTCCTTTCAATGTCAATTTTAAACTAGATGATACAGATGTAGACTTAGATGAACAAGACGATGATCAATGATATTGTAGATATGATGAAATTTATGAGTTATGTGATTATATCTATTATATGATTTTTTCTCTTTAAATTATTTATTTATATGTGTTAATCATCATCGTCGTCATGATTTTAATCATCATAATCAACATTGTCATCCTCCTCCTCCTCTTTATCGTCATCATCAACAACATCATTGCAGTATCCATCATTATCATCACCATCATCATCATCATCATTATCATATTTTTTATCATAATCATCATCATTGTCATGGTCATCTGTAACGTCCCCAACCACCTTAGGCTAGGCCACATCACACAACCTCAACTTTTGTAGCTACGAGTCAACCAAACTATAACATCCCCAACATACTATTGAGCAATGTTACTCTAAAATTTCACTATGCAGATTCTACTCTACACACAAGTCCATGCATTATCACTTGAAGTAACGCATTCAACCCAAACTTGAGTCGCTCCACAAAACTTGTAACAACGGAAGCAACTTTTTCCTTTTTAACACAACCTTAAGCAATGGAAGGAATTCAATAACTGCGCAAACCAACATATTGATCACACAACACAATTGTACACACAACCATCTTGGCATCATGCGCCAATTCTGATTTCGTTGTGCATGGAGTCTATTTCCTAGAATGCACACACAGAAATCCAACCACTTGTGCACATAGGGTTACTTTCCTGCACACCCAACTACCCAATACTCTTCTTGAAGACTCGTAACCAAAATAAAAAAATTAACTTAACAAGCAATGCTATCATCAACTAACATACTCATACATAACTACAAATACAAGATATAAGCACCATACTTATATGTAGAAGTAAGCATTAAACAGAATAACAACAATCACCTATATGCGATAACATACAAGAATGAACCCATAACATGCATATATAAATATGCACAAAGTAATCAAGACAAGTACATAAAGAACACTTATCTTTTATGAAAATAACTCAGACGTTCCTCCCATCCATAGACTCTATTGCTCGTAAGATTTCAGCAACAAGCCACCCTCGATCTGTGGCTTAAATCCAACAACGAAAAAGGGTTCCTAGCAACAATCTATTGTATGATTCTCAACAGAATTGCTCATTCCTAAGTTCATGTTGTTTCAAATAGCCCACAGTCCCTCGTTCCCCATGCACCTATCACACCCAAGGAAGTGTTCCCCTTCTTTGTTCAACAATACTTCGGTTGCCCCACTTCCCTTCCCAGGGTTACCAATAACAGGTCGGACATGAAGTCTCCAAACCTTGCGATTAATGTTGAATGCACCAAGGAACAATTATCAATAACACTCTCACATGGAGGTTATGCTCAAAGGTCTGAAAACCACTTCAGAACAACCAATCTCTCACCCAGAGAGACTACTCATGGTCTATCAACCTGTCTC
>SNQJ01S0012460.1:33257-53797 GCA_010110895.2 Picea sitchensis
TTAGCTGAATAATAAGATAATCGATACCTATGCTTGGTGGACGTAGCCCAACATTTGGGTGAACCACGTAAATTGTTGTGTTCTTTGTTGTCTGCATTTGTATTGATTGTCTTATGGTAATTTGTGTTTCCGCATTTGCAAATTACAACCAAACAAGTTCGTGGGCTTGTATAAATATATCAATGATGTCAAACAATTTCTCCTGGAGAGGGGTGTTAATATCGTTGGAATAACGTGACAAAACCACTCTTGCATCAACGCTTTTCAACGATCCCGAAGTCCAAGGTAACAATTCCACTCTTTTAAAAAAAATGTTCCATTTTATGTTCTCATAACCTTAGTTTGTAAGATTTATTCTCTTTGTGATCTTCAGGTTTCTTCCAAAATAATATAGTTTTCATTACCGTCTCACAGCTTCATCGAAATGAAAACAACCTTTTCAAGATCTTAGAGACTATGTGGGATCATATAATTGGTGGTGAGAGGCCTCGTTTCGGGAGCATAGAGGGTGCATGCTACCAACTGCAGAATAATCTTAAGTGAATTGCAGAAAGGACATATCGACCTACTTTGGTGGTTTTGGATGATGTTTGGTCGAGATCAAATCTGAAAAACTTGTTGTTTACAAGGATACAAGACATTTATCGCAACCAGAGATAATTCCATCATTCCAGATATATATGGTACTATAACATGCCTGTGTTGGAGGGCGTTGATGCCCTGTCACTTTTCCGTTCCTCGGCCTTTTGCTAGACTTCGATTCCATCATCAGCGAAGGAGGATCTTGTTAAACATGTATGGATTAGACATTCTTTTCATAATCTCATGTATCCAAACTATTTCTCTATTCTAATGTTGTTTTGCACCTCATAATAGTCATAAAATTCCAATTTATTTTTTATGGCAAAGGTTCATTTCATGACTACCACAAAGCCAGTTAAGTCTTATTAATGTTACCAAAATACTAAGTTTGCAATCGATGTTGATATTTGCAATAGAAAGAGAATTTATGTATAATATAACTCCAACAAAAGTTATAATACTGTGTATTTGTGCAGAAAAATAGCATAAAGTTTAACTGGTACTAGATTTGTAGGTTGCAACAGAGTGTAAGGGTTTACCACTTTCCCTCAAGGTGATAGGAATTTCTTTGCGCAGTAAACACTGGCCAGTTTGGGAATTTTACAAGGAGAAGCTTTCCAGAGTTGAACTTATTTCAGAAGATCACAAAAATGGTCTTCTTAGTCGTTTGGAAACAAGTATAGATATCCTCAATGATAAAGAGAAACAATTCTTTTTAGACTTGGGGGCATTTCCCAAAGGTAAAAGATTCAACGTAGATACATTATTGGACATTTGGGTATATGTCCGCGGGATGGAATTGTCGGAAGATTTTGAGGTCTTGTTAGAATTTGCAAGTCGAAATATCATGAATCTCACAGGTTATCCAGGGCATAAAAATTATTTATATTTGCATCCTTTCATGATTTCTTCGATTGCTCCACGTCTTTAAATGTGTTTTTCAAATCAAATTCTTGTGCTTGTAGCATCCTTCGAATAGATTAGAGTACTTTACAGAAAAGTTCATACCTATACAATATGTTAAAATGTATACAAAAAGAAATTTAAGGCCCGAATTTTTGTACATGATTTATAAAAGAATTAGAGACTAGGAGGGTAAGATAAATGGATATATTAGTATCAAACTGAAGATAGAAGGGGGCCTTTGAGTTCACCATTATTGCATTGGCTAATATAACAAGTTTTAATGTCTTAGGAGTGCGGCCATCTACTATAGTTGTGCCTATGATCTTTCTTTTTCTCAGCATGATGTATGCGGTATTTAGCCTTCCATTAGTCAAGCCAGGATAGTAACATCCATTGTAAGAGGCTTTTCATGCCTCGCAAGGAGGCCAAAATTCCTACAGAATGGCAAAGTAATATGAAATATCAGTCATCTAGTGCTCAGTTTGTTTCAATTCATACAGGTTGGGTTGCTTATGAAACTTGCGTTCTTTCCCTGCCTAACCATTGAATAATTTTTGGTTCAATTTACTACTTTTCCAAACTGTTTAATAAGCATTTTTATTACTTCAATTTACTAGTATTCCAAACTTATTAAGGTGTTTGATAAGCATTTTTATCATCATGTAATATTGATTTTTTCATTTTGGGATTTGGCAGGTGAAATGGAAGAGAAAGATTGGTGTCAAATATATTTTCTCAAGTGGAACCTTTGACTTTATTCTTTGTTGGAAGTCAATACTGTCTTCCAACATTTTTACAAAGCATGCCAAAACTAAAGGTTTTTATAATATACAATTACAGCTCTAAGCGTGCAATACTTAGTGGGATGCCAAGCTTTCCTTCACCTATTTAGATTAGGTCTGTGTTTCTTAATAAGTTGATTGTGCCTCCTCCTCTTTACAAGAACTGTAGATCCTGGGAAAAGTTGGAAAAATTGTTTGTATGTATATACGAGGGCCTTGGAAATATCACTCTATTGGATAAGGAACTTGAAGCCCTAAATTTTCCAAACATATTGGAAATTGATTTTGATCAGTGCAGTGATTTGAGGGAACTACCAGTCAAACTGTGCAACTTAACAAATTGGAAATTAATTTTGATCGTTGCAGTGATTTGAGGGAACTACCAGTCAAAATGTGCAACTGAACTTCCCTCCAGATGTTGTCTGTTATCAATTTCGATCACATCCAAAACCTACCTAATGACTTGGGATGGTTAAGCTCACTTAGAGTGTTGAGATTGTCTGCATGTCCAAGCTTGTCCAGACTGCCACCTTCCATTTGTAAACTTGGCCAACTAGAGTATGTTGATATTTAGAAGTGAAGGTCTTTGCAGGACCTTCCCACGGAATTTGAACTATAAAATATAGAGACGTTGGACATGAGTGAGTGCTCAGGATTGAAGAAGCTTCTTATTGTCAAACTAGGTCTTTAAAACGTGTAATAATTTATGATAGCGATAAGGAGTTTCAAGGAGGTGGCTGTCCATCAAAGCATATGCCATTCATAATCTCATAATTGATGTTATTGCAGCTCACTTTATTTTGGACTGGCTTGATGATTGAACTTGTTGGAAGATAACGAATACAATAAAACCTTTGCTAGTTGCTTGTATCTTATGAAGTGCATCACCTATATATTTTAAAAGTGATTACTTCATTGTATTTCATGTACTTGGAGATAGAAGTCTACTGACTTAACATGTGCAATGATTGAGTAACTATTTTATTTTATTTCATGTATTTGGAGATATCATTGTACTTCACGTAATTGGAGATAGAAGTGCATCGTCTAAACATTCAATTTTTTGAATTTTTTTATCGAAATCTAGTGAAAGAGATCTATTTTGGTGAAATTACCATTTTTTGTTGTTTAAATTGTATTTTTCAATGCATAAATTGATTCAACACCCTGAAAAACTCTCAAGGCACTTCAATTATATAGAATCAATCACTCAAATCTGGAGTTCCAACAATTTTTTGCCTAATTTCAGACAAAATTTGTAACACCCATGTTTCCCCCAGCCTCTAATTAATCATAATTTATAATTTCCATGCAATGACTTGCAAATATTGTAAAGGTATTATTGTTTAATTGTAAACACCTACAATTGACCGTGGGTGAATCCTTAAAGTATTGGCCATGANTAACACCCATGTTTCCCCCAGCCTCTAATTAATCATAATTTATAATTTCCATGCAATGACTTGCAAATATTGTAAAGGTATTATTGTTTAATTGTAAACACCTACAATTGACCGTGGGTGAATCCTTAAAGTATTGGCCATGATATCACTAGAGGAATGAGGGGATGTTATATTAAGTTAAAGGACCCCAAGCTACCTTGCGGAAATATTAATCGAAAACATTCATATTATTTTCCCTTGGCTTGGATAACAAGACAAGTCAATTAATGAGGAGGGGTTGGTAGTTGAACAACCAACCACCCCAATGAATGGAAGTATGGAGGGATAACAAAAAAAACAGGAAGTGGTCAGCTAGAGGACAATAGGAAAGATCACCACGAGTCCCTAGGATTGACCCACGATTTGTCTTATGATAGAAGAAATGGAAGGATAGGTTGACAACTTGCCTAAGTCATGCATTCATCCTGCATATGCGGGGGGATGAGAATTGGAAGGGAGTTCAAGCCTCGAAGGAGATAGTTGTTGTAAAGAATCCACAAGTGCGTGGAATAGAAGGATTAGAGAACCCATAGAAGAGTTCCGATATGGAGCATGGAAGACTTGAAACCTGACCTGATCTAAGAAGGTTTGAGCTTGATCCTGGGAAGGCATCTGATAAACCTCGAAGGGACCTGGGCTAGGTGGGTGTAAGGAAAATCTCTACCTAGAGTAGAGTGAAGGAGAGAAGCCTTCAAATCTTATCAAGAACATGAAAGAGATTCCCTAGTGATATCATGGCTTGGCATAGGGGTGGCCAGAATGCTAAAAGTGAATGCATATGAGCCTACAGTTGGGTGGAAAGGAGAACACCCATAGTTAGTTGGTCGGCTATCAACTGCAATAGATAAGTATCTCATAGACCCCGTGTAATTGAATTGAAATGCATGATTGAATGCTTGTACTTGTGTTATGCATATACATACTTGATTTATAGTGATGATTCTTATTGTATTTGAAACACCTGTGTTTAAGTGACGGTAGGATGGCAAGAGCGGTGTTGGGTATGTGTTATATTATTTGCATGTGTGTGTGTGGGTGCGTCAGATATGACAACTGTGTCTGACGAACCCTCGTACTATTGCTCTGTTTGTGTCGTGTGCGTCAGGTCCTTTCATAGGGGGGTCCTAGGGGGGGCAGGTATGCCCCCCCTGGTTACGTACAGTGCCCCGAAATTGTTTTTTGGCCGGTTTTTTCTATTCTTAATGGATTTTGCTATTTTTAGCGGTTTTGTAAATTAATCCCGGATTAAGGGATTAGGGTTTAGGTATCTACGGAATACCTAAAAACATTGTATATATTGTATGGTGAATTGTGAAATTCGATATAATGAATATAAGAAAGGTTTTTCCCAGTTGAGGGTTTCCGGTATAAAATCTCTGTGTACTATGTGTATGAGCCATTGATTATTTTGTTTTGCTTAAGAGTCTATATGCATTGCTTTACTTCACAGGTTTAAAACTTACAAATGGTGCATGCCCTACACAACTGAATACAAGTGTTTTGTAATGTTCTAAGATAAAAAGAATGAACTTAATTTTATGATTTCCACATTCAATATATATATATATCCATTGTTGTGATGGGTAATCTGTGAATGGAAACTAGGATCATAAGTTAATAATTGAATGTAAGGGAAAGAGCCCATTGGATGAAAAACCATGTTTTGAGATCAAAGGAATCGCGGTCGTGGGATCGACAGAGAAAATAGATCCGGACCCTCCATCGGGACAGGTTACCCTGCCTGTAGAGAATGTACCCGAGTTAATATGGACTATTAATTAGGCATTAAACCATAATGAAACTTTGTCATAGATCAATGTGGTCTCTTTTAAGTGAGATTTGGGGAAGAGGTAATGTCAACATGATGTACCAAGTTGACCTGGAATGCTAACGTGTCTAAAATTTGATAGGTGTCAGCCTGTGAATGGAAACAGGTAATTGGTCGGTGGGCCCTAGCATAGGCCCTTGGGTGAACTATGTATTAGACCTTTGTCTTAGCCTTGGATGTCGTACCAAGAGTTTGAAATATCTCAACTGTTGATTGAAGTACATCTAAGATGTAATCTTGGTCGTTGATCGACGTGGAAGCCCTTAGACGTTGACGAGAGGAGGGACGACATCATGCTAACATTATACTGATGTCACGAGCCTATGTGTACGAGGAAGCCACATGGAGACCTGTAATTTTTCAAGGTAATAGGGAGTGGGTCCCTGTCAAGCTTAAGAGTTGGGAAGGTGAGATGAATGGGTTCGCGAGTCTGCTAATCCGCGAACCCAACAAACTCACAAAATAATCTAAGTGTTGATACTTCCTGGACGAAGTTATGGAGGAGAGGTACATAATTGTACATCCGTGAGTCCATGAGTTTGCGTAAATGGAAAAGTGGTAAGTGTTGAGACTCTTCAAACAGACTTATGAAGGGAAGAACTATGCATTTGTTAGTTCGCGAGTCCGCATAGATGGGAAAATAATCTAAGTTTTGAGACTTTTCGGGCGAACTTGTGAAAGGAATAATTATGCATTCATGAGTCCAAGAGTTTGTGAGCCCATATAGATGGAAGAATGACTAAATGTTGAGGCTTTTGAATAGAATTATGAAGAGGAGGTAAAAAATTGTACATCTGCAAGTCCACGAGTCCACTTAGGTGGAAAAAATGGTTAAGTGTCGATACTTCTTGGATGGGCCTGTGAAAGGATTCTTATAGATTTATGCATCCATGAGTTTGCGAGTCCGCGAAGATGAAAATCAGCTAAGTGTCGAGACTTCTCAAACAGACCTATGAAATCATGCTCATAGAGTTATGCATCCAAGAGTTTGCAAAGAGGAAAAATGGTTAAGTAATGAGACTTCTCAGATGAACTGATGAAAGCAAGCTACATAATTATGAGTTTGTGAGCCTGTGTGTCCGCCACCTGAGAGAGTGCGACAGAATAAGGTTCAAGCGACGATGGTTGTAGGCCTACATGGACTGAAGTCCCACCATGGCAGGCTAGGATAGTGCCACGCCAAGACCAGGGTGTCTCCACGTCAGTTGGCATGGTCAATGACATATCACGTGGAAGTAAGAGAGGTGTTTCATATGTAAACCCAAGAACTTCAGAAGGTCATATCTTTCGTTCCAGAGCTCGATATTGAGTGAATTTTTCCATTGTTGGAAAGTACTTGATGAGAAAAATAGGATGCAGCTATGATAGAGAAGAATTAAGGTTCATAAAAGAAGCGTAGATTTAATACCCCATCCCTTAAAAATGTACTTAGGAGGTCGGGTTTGTTAAAAAGTGGTATTAGAGCAGGCTACAACACTAGGCATGGATGGGTTGGAGATCAGTCATAGGACTAGTATATCGATATTTAGGTGATCCCGTTGAAAGGTGTTTCTACCTTTAAAGGATTATTTTGATGGCTGATTATATGCAGGTTAAGACCCTTATGGAAAATTCCTTGTGCTTAAAGGAAATTGGTATGGATTGATAGAATCTGTAGCAGTAATAATTATTGATTTAGTAAAATATTAAACCTTTTATATGTGTATGATCCCTCACGATCAGAGGAAAAATGCAAAATGTGTAAGGTCAGTTTTATTTGACCTATAGTGAATGAAGAAAATGGTTGTTGGAGAGTAACCTAGTTAAGAAATTAAAAATGAGGCTTGTGGACTGTTGCGAGACCTCCCAGGAGAGGTAAAGAGATATGAACACACAAACAAGTTTATGATGCTCACTATTATAATAAGAGAATGTGTATACCTATTAATCTAAGGACATGTCTGTGCATGTGAATACAGATGGCAGACAGTTGGAACACATCTACATTGTAAGCATGGGTAAAATACTTGGGGCATGAGGATATGTCAGAATGCATATGGAAAAGATTGAGCATGTGTATAGCGTGCATATAGGCTTATTATAGTCTGTTATTGGATGTAAAATATGGTAATGACATGGATCATATGGTTAATGATGATATAGGTATAGCACCTTAAGTAAAATGTTGATGATATTGACTACATATTACCCTATGAGAATAAAGTAGAAGGGTTAATGAATTGTTGATTCTGAATGGAGTAAAGAAAGTGTTAGGGCATTTCTAAATGACCAATGGATCATAATGACATCTAGAGGAGGATGATAGCCATAATAATATGGCTTGGTGTGCTTCATTTGTAGTGAGAGGGAATATGGAAAAAGTTTTCCCTTGATAAAAAGGTCTGTTGACCGAGAATTGTCTGAGGCATGAAGAGAAGCTTGATAAGTTGTGTTTCCTGGGGCACTGTTGAAATTGCCTTGATTGTACTTCTGGGTCATGGCATACTTTATGGTAGTTTAGGAAAGAGTGTTATCTTACTGGTTGTTTCCATATGAAAAGGGAAACATAGTTACGAATATGTTTGTGATACTTTCTATGTGAATATCATGTGAATGACTATAAACTCTCAACAGAGAAGGAAACATGGTGTTGAGTATTCTTATGGAACTTGTCATAAGGATGGTTGTAAGATATCTGGGAGGAAGGATATGGAAGTTTGGAATGCCCATGTGTAATAATGACATGGAAAAAGGTGCAATAGTGAGCTTGCATGCTAAACATCCATCGATGTAAATGGATGATTGAGTGCATGAATGGAATGCATTATAAGGTTGCCTAGTATGAAGGAAGAAATGAATAGGTTTATGAGACTAGCCATGAGGATGGTTGTAAATTCTCTTTAAAGAAGAATGATAATAAGACCCTTTAAATAGAAATGAATGAGGTAAAAGAGGCGGAAGTGATGCGCCTACATATATGTAAATGTACATATACATGTTCAAAGGTATGATATGAATGTCGGAATAAGTGAAATATGAGGAAAAATGTGTACTTCCAGATCTTAATAATTCCAACCCTATGATGGAAGGGTCTAATTTTTCTTGATGAAATAATATCTCGAGGGGGATGTGTTCCCTTTTTCCTTAGGAAAAGCTAGTATACATTGACGAAAAGGTAAATGAGAAGGGATGCTCTGTTTCCATTATAAAAGGCAACATGTTTATTCTTTTAAAATTACATACGAATGGTCGTGAACAATCATGAACCAATTAATTTCCAATAGATAAGGAGATGAAACAATAAAGTGTTCCTATGGTGGACACCCACACCACATGCTAAGGCATGTGATTAAAGTACAATGAATGAAAATTGATGGAATAAATGTGCATGTGTGAGTGCACAATCTAAATGCACAACAAAGATGCATGTTGATAATTCCTCATGGAATATTAGGTAAGAATCTGAGATGAAAAAGCTGAAGCTAACTCAAGAATTGAGGTCATGTAAGACTATTTGGATATGCAACAAGAGAATCACATGTTGAAGAGGTTCTTGTGGGGGAACTATGTCAAGAGAACATAGCTATAACCTTAATGACTGTTGAGAACTGGATAGCAGGCGGCAAAACCTATTTATATAAGAATCCTGGATTACATTCTAAAATATCATGCATGAGTACCAAGACATGCAAACGAATGAGGACCAATCCGATCTCTGGTTGGGAAATGTGTAGAATGCACAAGTTCATAATTCATTGAGAACAAGAAACTTGTTGATGTAGCATATTGAATTATCCAAGAAGGTCAAGATGAACATGACTAAGACTGCTCAAGAGATAGAACAAGCATATCTCAGGAGGGATAAATTGTAAAAGCAAAGAAGGAGAAAGTGATTAATACTTCTCTCAATATGAAACTCTGAATAATGAGACATAGTTGTATGTTTAAAAAGGACAACTATGAAAATAAGTACAACTAGTAATTCAGAGATACAATATTTGATGTTTTTAAATGAATGAGCTTGGTTAAGCTATAGTGTGTGAAGGAAATGGGGCCTTGAAATTATTTGAGCTAGGCTGAAATTTTCCTGATGGGAGAACCCCTTAACTCCTTGTTGTCTATTATGTTTCTATGGGATGAGAAACTGATATGTTGATGAAGGTAGATATTTTGGCATGAGAATGTTGAGAGATGGAGTTGAAATTTGATTATGGATGCACTCGTGAAAACGTTGGGGATGATGTGATGGAGTGCATAGTGCATATAGATATGTTTTTTTTTTTTTTACAAAAATTGAATTTTTTATATATATATAAAGGGCGTGACTGAGGTCGCAAAGTACAAAATACGGTGCTGGTATAAGAGACCAACTACATATTTTCATCAAAATCTTAGTACAAGGATTTTTCCACAGATTCTACATCTGTAATCTATTTTATCAGACTTATCTAAACATAACTATCTCCCGATAAGATCAATAATTCACCATTTTTACAAAATTGGGAAAGCCTTACTACTCTGCTTACAGACGATCTTCCTCGGGACCTTGTTCTTATTCTGGTGGTGGTTCTAGGGATACATTCAGGTCGAGCAGTACTGGATCTTCCCTGCTCCTAGTCTTCTCATTTTGGCTTTGCTCTATAGAATTATGTGGTATGGCTTCATGCATTGATTCCATTATTTCCCCTTTTTGTCTGAGATAGTCGATATCATCTTGAAGCTGGTTGATCAGGGTGTGGTGTTGTGCCAAGGTCTCTAGAGTGAAGTTTAATGTGGAGATGTGGGAGTCCAACCGCAGGGCCAATTGCTTTGTGGTGGAGAAGTTGTCTTCCACCAACTCATATTCCAACCTCTCGTGACCTGGTCGTTGAGCCATTCTAGCAGACAATCATGTTATTAGAGCCTTTCTATGCTTGTTGTTGGAACCTTCGTCTGCGCTATCGTTGATGTTGTTGGATTTTATGTCTCATCTATAGTGTTGGCCTCTGTAATTTCCTTTTTTTGTGTTGCCTTTTGTTTCCCCTCCTCTAGTTGAACTGACAGTGAAGCAACCAAGAACTGTGTGGAGTTTTTCGATATTTCCATAGACAATTTTGCCTCTGTAGCATCCTCTGTTGCAACCTTTGGACAAGCCAGTGACAATGTTGATTAGGTGGTCTTTGTTTGTTGCTTCCATTCCTGCTTCACCACATCTTCTAGAGCTTTTCTCTAAACTCTGGCTACCACTTTTCTTTAAATTCCCTTCCCATGAAAAAATTTGCATTATCAAATTCTTCTTTAGCTGGAAGAGATAATGAATCGGGCTCTGCCCATCCCGAATTACCCTTGTGGTTGATAACAGAGTCTATGAAAGCTTAGGGTTTAAAATTGTTATCAGTTCTTTCGACGACAAATCCTTTTCTCCCATCCCCAATATCTGATCTTTGCCAATCATTATCAATTCCCCCGAGCCCAGAAGCCAGGCCAACCAATGAAAGAGAATATGTAACATTTTTTGAAGGTATCTCCAAGTCGGAGAGCCTTTTGTTCCTTCCAATGGCACCATACGAAGCCAACATGCCACAGATACTGAGGGGTAATACTTTAATTTTAGAACACGATGCCATAGACCATCATGCATCAAGGCCCTCCAAAGGGTGTTAACCACCATAGCTTTACTAAAACTGTCCAAGCTTCTCCATCCCCAACCCCCATGCTTCCTCGGACGAGCAATAATCTGCCAGCTACATAAATGAAAACCCTTATTTTTTCTTTTCCCATTCCAAAGAATGTTGAAGACTATTTGACGAAGTTTTATTAGAACCAATGAGAGAATATTAGCCAAAGCCAACTAGTATATTGGCTGACTTTCTAGAACCACCTTTATCAATACTAAGAGCCTACCCAAAGTCAGTCATCTATTGCACCAGTGACTGATACATATTTCATATTTTGCCACTAGCCAATCCCACTCCTCCGCTTTGTACCTGCCAACTTTTAAAAAATACCCAAGGTAATTAAATCCAGCAGATAGGTCATTGAAATTATGATAGAAGGTAGTTTTTAATGTATCCAGAACAACATGTTGGATGCCAAACTGATAAAAGGAATATTTTTGAGCATTGATCAATAGCCCAGTTGAGTTGCAAAAACTGGTCAGAATATTATGAATCTATACCCATTCAAAGATCGATGCTTTGGACATAATCAGAATATCATCTATGAATATTAGATGGATAATCTGAATTATCCTTGATACCTTGATTCCCGATACTAAACCATCCTCTGACCTTTCTTTAAAGTTAGACTCAAACTTTCCAGAACGAATAGAAAGAGAAACGGGGATAACGGGCACCCCTGCCTGAGTCCCCTACTACTTTTAAAAAATCCGTTGGTTCTCCATTTATTAGAATTGCAAAATTTGCGAAAGATATACATCCCATAATCCACCTGGTTGTCCCTAGGTCAAAACCACATTGTATAAGAACCAAACACAGGAAGTCCCAACTGTTAGAATCATGGGATTTTTTCAAATCAATCTTTAATATAAGAGCCCATAACTTTTTTTATTTTATGTTATGGATGCATTCCTGTGCCGTACCAATAGAATCAATTATTTGTCTACCTTTTAGAACTCCAAATTGTTCCTCTGATAGACTCCTTGATAAGATCGGTCTGATTCTTTTTGCAATTATCTTGGAAATAACTTTGTAACAAAGGTTACACAAAGCAATCGACCTGAAATATCCAAAGGATGTCGGTCCACTAACCTGGGGAATAAGTGTTATAACGTCGAGTTTAGGGAGTTGTTCACCACGTCGGAAAGTTTAGATTCCTCGATTGCCTCCAAAAGATTATTTGCAACCAAATCAAAGAAAAACAAGAACTCCATTGTCCATCCATCTGGACCAGGGCTCTTATCTTTTTTAAATCCCCTTAGGACCTCAAGCACTTCCTCCTTTGTACAGGGTTTCTCTAACGACATCAGATTATCCTCCATAACTAACCTTGGATACCGATGGACGATTGCAATCTGATCCACAGTCACATTTTGATGAGATTCTTTATAAAAAGAACTAAAATGTCTAACCGCTTCTTTGTTGATAGCCTCCTATCCGATATGAATATTTTCACTTTCATCTTTTATCTCCCACAGATGCTTTTTGTTCCGTTGTTAGCTGGAAAACCGGTGAAAGTATTTTGTATTTTTATCCTCTGACTGAATCCATGTAGCCCTGCTCTTTTTCCGCCATAGTTCCTCCTCATCCAACAGTAACTTGTTTCTATTTGTTTCAAGAGTTGTCAAAAGATCAATTGGAAAATCTCTATGATGTATCTCAGTACTCAGTTTTGTAAGAGATGCAATCTCCCCTTCAATATTATCTAAAGTAATTTGGTCAGTTTTTTTCTTGTCTGCTATCCAATATTTAACCCTATGTTTTAAATTACATAACTTCTTTGCCAATTTAGATTGTGCACCTTCCACCCCTTGCTCCTGCTGTGAACACAAAACCTCTCGAACAATATCAGCAAAGGACTCTTCTTTTATCAAAACTAGATTAAGTTTGAAAGGATAAGCCATTGGTTTGATGCCATAATCCAATTGTAAGATGACTAGATCTATAGCAAGCCGAATCCAGGAGAAGCTCCTCTAATGCGTAGACCCTATTTAATATTTTTTGTATCGCGACAACTCCACTCCTCCCATTGCGCTAGGTTGGCATTAGCTCTGTGGGCCTCACATCCACTAAATTATGATTGGAAAAGAGATCTTTAAAGAATGTCGCAAATGGATCTAATATGGTCAACACCCCCCACACTTCCTCTATGCTGGTAGAGAAATTTAAGTCGCCCACAAGAATCAAATTTCTCTGATCAAGTAAACCATTTTCTTCCACCATTTCCTAGAACTGTCTGTGATTTATGCATAGGCCATATACATTTAACAAGCAAATCCTTTTCCTATCCGGTTTGTGCAGACCTGTTAGTAAGATGCCACCTGCACATAGATAAGGTTTTAGCTCTACTATATTAGGATTCCAAGCCACCAATAATCCTCCCGACTTTCCAACTGAACTAACTGCACTATACATCCAATGAGGGCATAAAGATAACATAAATTTTTGGGTCTTTTCCTCATCAACTAAGGTTTCTTGTAGGAAGCTAAGATCGGGTTTAGTATTTTTAATCAATCTTCGCATGGAGGTAAACTTAAGGGGGTCTCCCACCCCTCTAATGTTTAGGAAGAGGAGGATCATGATTTCTCCCTTGCCAGGGCTTTCAGAACTCTAAGTGCCCTTAAATCCATATTTATAGACATAGAACCTTCAGTCGATGCAGGTTGATTCCTTAGCTTCTTTCGTGCACTCCTTTTTTTAATGGGATATATTTCATATCATAAACCCCTCAAGCAAGCAGGTGTTTTCCCATGGACTTATTTCTCATTACTTGGCTCCTCATCTTTTTCACAGCCCGAGCTCTCAACAGGTACCGACCCCCAGAAAGATTATAAAGGGACAGGACTTGTGGTAACCCTAAGAGACTGGAAATTTGAATCATTCATAGGTCCCTTAACCGACTCCATTACATGGTGATTAGTAGTAAGAGTCGCATGTAGTACATTTCCCCCGATCGACGGTATAGTAGTTGAGGTAACAATTGGGATGACTAAATGTGGGTCACTAACAAGAGTTGACAGGTCGATCCTTTTAGAAACACTGGGATGGTCACAGCCAGTTGAAGAGTCCACCTCTTGACTAGCAATAAACATAGATGATGCATTTGTCGTTGTTACAACATTACCCAAGAAATCTCTTTCCCAAGAAGATAACTTAAAAAATAATGTTGGGCAAAAGGATTTCATCTTACCTAAGAAGGTGTCAGAAACCGCATCCATAACATCTTTTACTTATATGTATGTTTACTGCTAAATTAAAATCATTCTAAATAATTGTGAGTGCATTCTCTTTACGCTAAGAAAGTCCCACGTCTACGCATGTTTACCAACTTATTAGTACATAATTTCAGGGCTTCCACAGCAGATATATTACTATACAATTTGAGGCCTTCCAATACATATATGTATATTGGCTTTCTCTCTTTCTCCTCTGTAGTGGTGCAAACTTTAAAACTCAATTACCATTCAAGATTGATTAATAGTTGGGGAGTGGTGGTTCAATTACATGGACGGATTTAGTAGCCAATTACCATTTCTCTACTCAAAGATGGTCAACTTCCACAGTTTTCAACAACGGTGTGATAATTACGTCGAAAGGCGTACACCTATTGATAATGGGCAGATTTAATAGGGGTTTAGTGCTTAATAAGTTTTTTATGGACATGATTAAATATGGCTGGAATATTCTTAGTAGTCACACAAAATAAATGGCTGTGATTTCAATCATTAACTTCCTAGCTATTATAAATACATCCGTTTATGTGTTTACTTTTTTACATTTACCTAATCATATTTAAAAATTACTTTGATAGCTAACTGATTGCCACGTAAGCGATTAACATAAATTAAAATATTAACACCAGATAAATGAAGCTCAACCGTTTATTTGTTAATCAATAATAAAATTTAATATATATTTTTTAAGGATTCTTTTCATTTTATCAGCCTTTCGGCGTTGATCAGCCACAATTATGTGGTTGTGCTAGTTGTATGTATGCAGTCGATATCATTGGGCTAAAGTCTAGTTAAAACACCCCATTTGCCGCATTTATTTTATAATTTTGAGTTGGGTATTTGGCCGAAAATCCGAAACCCTGATTTTACCATGTAACTTTTGCAATTTCTGCACCATGAGGTTTTAAGGGTTTTATTCGTGGGGTTGTAAGAGCCTTTGAACCTTTCCAAATGTTGGAAATTGCAAATCTAACAATGTATTTCTCAATAACTGCAAATCTAGCTATCACCAAATTCTTACCAAGAAAAAGCTCAATTTATTTTGTTCAAAACCACAAATCCATCCCTCACCGAATTCTGACCAAGAAAAAGTGATTTAATTAGCTTTTAGACAATGCCTAATTATTTTCCCAACATCAACGACAATTGTAGCCGGTCGAATTGTTCATTCTGCAGAGTAGGCATGGATTACATGAAGACGATAGTAATATTTCCCTGAAACAAGTATGTATATTTTTCTTGATAAATAAGTAAACATGTGGTACAAGATATGACAATAATGGTGGTCCTACTAACCTGCAAGTCAAGTCATTACAATAAAACCCACTTTTATCTTCTTTTAACAGGAAGTTGACTTCTGCCTGGAGAATAATAAGAATTTTTTTTCCAGGTTTCTTGAATCTAAATCCATCTATCCGTCACAACATAGATATCAAATAAGATTACAATTTGATTGAGCAGAAAAGTAAATATCACTTTAGCTACTTAGCAAGCATTCAAATTTCAACCACATAATGATACTGTCGACATATCACAGATTGGAATTTGAGATATGCAACCTTGAGGTACTTCTGAGAGCCATATTTAGATGGTTCCGAGCTAGAGTTCAGTGTTTACTACACTACAACCTAAGGCAAAATCATATAGTGGCCTTGGGTCATATTCAACAACCCCGCAATCACAAACCGATGTACTCCAGATTTGGAGAATAAAAAAAATTCAGCAGACAATACAAAATTAAAACAAGTGCGCGCCTGCGTTATTTCCTTAGACATAGAACTCATGGAAACAATCACTCTATGCTTACCAGCCATTCCTTGTGACACTGTAACCCGTCAGGATTGAGTGTCTTGACTACAACAGTGAGGCCATTGCCAGGCTTGACAACGACAGTCCATTCTCTTATATCCAGCCTTTGAAAACATAGTCGAACCCACCTCCCCCGAGAACACTCTCTGGCATAAAATTCATGGTGGCAGACTTCAGCTCTTTGAATGTGACTTTCAACAACTGGGATGGTACTCTCAATTGCTCCTCTAGCCTAGGAGTAGATACAATGCTCTCTGTACTGGCGGTGCTAATAGAAGCACCTGTCTGGGAAGTTGGCAATGGCTTGCCAATATCATTGGGATTTTTGGTTTTAGTTGTGCATCAATGCATGGTACAAATAAAACCCATCTACTAGTTAGCTTCTAAAGAATTAAAAAACCAAAAATTCCATTGCAATTACAATTTTAAGAGCAAATCCCTTCTGGGTTTCCTATGTTTGACCAAGATCAGCACTACCCTTATGAAAAGTTCGTCGAATAAATTTAAAAACTGCATGAAGCCCATGACATATTATATAGAAGGGGTGGTGAGAAACAAATTTCGAGAAGGAAATCTAGAGGCGGTGGGAAACAAATTTAGAGGAGGAAAGCTAGAAATCGAGGCGGTGTTGCACAAATTTCGAGGAAAAGCAGTTGGCCACACTTTCCTCATACTTCTCAGATTTGGGGGTTTCTGTGGAAATTGACAGAAGCTGTGTGTGAAATAAATGTGAAATGAAGACATGACAGAGAGTGGAGTGGTAAAGTGAAAAAAGATAGTTGTTTTTGAAAACCTGTTAAACTTTGAGAGTCTTTTTACAAAACTTGTCTTTAAGATATGTTTTTGGTATTATTTTTTAATTTGTTGATTTTGATTTATTCTTATTCATAATCATTTTAATATTATTTTTTCTTATATTATTATTATTATTAATTTTTTTATTAATATTTTAAAATCTTATTTAATTAATTTAATGGGTGTTTTATTTTTTTTTGCTTTTTGAAATTGCAATGAAATTTCTTGATAATAGGTAGAGTGTGGACTCAAAACATTAACTATTTCTTCCTAAATGTTAATTATTTCATCACAAGAATGACATAAGAACCCTCTTCCATCACATATTCTTATTTTATTTTGTACTCTAATTTTGAGAAGGATTATGTAATGTGTAGTTTTAAATAGTTCATGTACACTATTATTTTCTTATTATTCACCAAACAATTGCTACTTAATGTGTTTGGATTGTTAACTGTGTTAAAATTCATATTTTATAACTAATATTTTTGGTTGAAAACACCTTTTAATTTAAATGATTGTTGGGTAGATGGTAAATTTTGGATTTGTTTTCTAATGGATTGGGCTTGGCCAACAAACAAAATCTCTATTTCTTTTGTTGAAAATTGGACATACTAGGAAATGAACCCAAAATCTATTCAAGAGAATTGATTGCCTCGCTACAAACCCCTTTCATGATGATGACTTTTAACAATTTGATGTATGGATTGATACCTTCAACAACTTTCATTTCATATTTTCTTTTTCTTTAAATTTATTGATATATTGTAAGTTGTGGAATATATTCTCTACATCAACAAGGTTCAACGAAGTGGAAGGGCATGCAAGGCTGACCCAAGAGACGAACTAAATGATAGAGGTGACAAGGCTTCCTCAAGAGACGAAGAAAGGTTGGGTTTTCTTAAAAATTTCACTTTAGGGGCACATGGCACACGGACCCCACGGTTTAAAAGGCAACAAAGGGCCATCATGGAATTGGAGAGGCCTCGCCTTCCAAGTCCCTTCCAAGACGCAAAGCAGGATACAGATTGTGGACCCGCCTTGACTTGGGTCCACTCTCGTTTATGAAATAATGGAGATCCACGAAATTCACAAAGTCAATGATGTCGTCAACAAATGGCGGAATTAATGTGGAATGAGCGGCCATTGAAACACCTTTTACATTAAAATGAAATATTTTTTTTCTTTTTTTATATTGGGGGAATTGGCAACTCGCGGTTCTCGTACTCGCGTGACATGGGGTCGATCCTCGTCGGCTACCACTATAACCCCAGGTGCAACCACGCAGCCCGCAAGAATGGCGCACGAGTAAATCCGGGTGAGAATCGAACATGAGACTTCATTTTACAAATTTCCTTCCATTTACACGGCACTTGCCAATCCGTCTACACCCGTGCGGGCAAATGAAATACCTTTTTTAAAAAAGGTATTTTAATGATATAATTGAGTGATTTGTTCAACGGAAAAACTCAATTTTTGGCGAATTTATTTTTTCTACAATATAAAAGTTTAGGTTTCATTTAGGATTTTAAAAAATGAATCAACAATTTTGAACATGAAATTTAGTTTTTTTTTTTTTTTTAAATAAAATAGATTTAGTGTAGTGGAAACCAGAACTTATGGATAGGATAATTGTTTATAGTTCCAAAACTTTAAGAAAAAGGGATAATCTGTTTTGCTATTATTGAAAATCAGAAAAGGCGGTGGATTGAATGCTCCAACCACCTATCAGACCTAAACCTATCGGAATTGAGGTGTTCCAACCACCTATCAAACCTGAACCTATCGAACTTAAATCAGAAACTAATGNTAAAAAAAATTCAAAAAAAAAAAACCATTCAATATGTATTTCACTCTATGCTCTCATGACAATGTTTACATGTACTTTCCTTGTGTGATATGCTTTATGCATTTTTGTATTGTAATTGTCTTTTCAAAGCCACTGCAATTGTTGTTGTTTCGTCCATGAATTGGGGCAATGGTTTTTTGCACAATATCCATATGGATGATCAATCCTCTCAATCGCATATAAGATCATTTATAACCCCATTTTCTAATTTTTACAAATGCAATTCTGTTCTTGCAATTGGCAATGGCGTGTTGTGTCTTATTTGAGGTGTTGCAAACTTCTTCAATTTCCTCTTTTGAATTGCTCTTTTGAAAGAAACTCATATTTTTTTTATTGGAAAATATTTGGTCATTTCTTATCAATGCAAGATATTGTGTTTCCAAGTATTGTGGGTGAGACACGTTTTGTTCTTTGCAAAATGCAAGAGTACAAAGAGTGTTTTACACAAGTCAAGTACAAAGAGTGTTTTACACAAGTCAAGTCAACACGCCTAGGGGACCAACGAAGACAATGAACCCCAAGGCTTGGACCCGACGCCCTATAGTAGGGGCACATGGCGCAGGGACCCACGCTTTGAAAGGCGACCAAAGGGTCATCATCGAATCGTAGAGGCCTCGCCTTCCAAGTATGTGACAAAGTAATGGTCACTTACTTTCCCGTAGAATGTTTCATCATTACATATCAATTGTTTTACAACATTGATCCTTTGTCTAGGGGCCCTTAGTAGGGGCACATGGCGCAGGGACCCACGCTTCGAAAGGCGACCAAAGGACCATCATGGAATCGGAGAGGCCTCGCCTTCCAAGTCCCTTCCAACACGCCGAGGAGGATAGGGATTGTGGACCCGCCTTGACTTGGGATTGTGGAGATCCACGAAATTCACAAAGTCAATGACGGCTTAAGGGCGGAATTAATGTGGAATGAGAGGCCATTGAAACACCTTTTTACATTAAAATGAAATATTACAAAAATGTATTTCAATGATATAATTGGGTGAGTTGTTCAAGTGAAAAACTCGAATTTTGGCGAATTTATTTTTTCTACAATATAAAAGTTTAGGTTTCATTTAGGCTTTTAAAAACTTGAAATTTAGGCTTTTGGTGAACATGAAATTTAGTTTCCTCGGGATAGAAACGAAAAACTTTGTCTTGTAAACGTTCAAAATCAATCAATAAAATCTGTGAATTTCCATAAAAAAAAATATTCCAAGGTTTTCAAGGCATCAGTTCCAAGGCTTTCAAGTTGTCCTGCAAGAAGGCATTGATCTGGTGGAAATCTTAGAGACAATACACAGCTTTGATATATTCAGAAGGTACCGATACGGAAAGAAAATCGATAAGTTTCAAAAGAAAGTCTCTGATTTCGTTTTTACTCAAGTTCCACTCAATACCGCCCTTGATGTGCAGAAACTACAAGCAGATTTTACAGTTTTTAATAAACGATTTGAAAGTGAAATTAAGAATGCCATTGCCGGAATGACTACTAATCCCATTTCCAATACCATAATGCTTCAACAAATCAACACAACTCAGGTGTGTCAGACCTCCAGTGATATGATGCACGAAACTACGGCGGCTCAACAGGCCACCAGCTGCGCCTCCCAAGTCCCGGATGTGCCAAAATTTTTAGTGGGTTTGGAAAATCCTATCAGTGATGTCAAACAAATTCTATTGCAGAA
>SNQJ01S0012460.1:82715-106579 GCA_010110895.2 Picea sitchensis
AATTTTAAAATATTAATAAAAAATTTAATAATAATAATAATATAAGATAAAATAATATTAAAATGATTATGAATAAGAATAAATCAAATTCAACAAATTAAAAAATATATAATTTTGCCAAAAACATATCTTAAAAAAAAGTTTTGTAAAAAAACAAAACAGGTTGATAGGTTTTCAAAAACAACTATCTTTTTCCACTTTACCACTCCACTGTCTGTCATGTCTTCATTTCACATTTATTTCACACACAGCTTCTGTCAATTTCCACAGAAACCCCCAAATCTGAAGTACGAGGAAAGTGTGGCCAACTGCTTTTCCTCGAAATTTGTGCAACACCGCCTCGATTTCTAGCTTTCCTCCTCTAAATTTGTTTCCCACCGCCTCTAGATTTCCTTCTCGAAATTTGTTTCCCCCTTCTGTATAATATGTCATGGGCTTCATGCAGTTTTTAAATTTATTCGACGAACTTTTCATAAGGGTAGTACTGATCTTGGTCAAACATAGGAAACCCAGAAGGGATTTGCTCTTAAAATTGTAATTGCAATGGAATTTTTGGTTTTTTAATTCTTTAGAAGCTAACTAGTAGATGGGTTTTATTTGTACCATGCATTGATGCACAGCTAAAACCAAAAATCCCAATGATATTGGCAAGCCATTGCCAACTTCCCAGACAGGCGCTTCTATTAGCACCGCCAGTACAGAGAGCATTGCATCTACTCCTAGGCTAGAGGAGCGATTGAGAGTACCATCCCAGTTGTTGAAAGTCACATTCAAAGAGCTGAAGTCTGCCAGCATGAATTTTAGGCCAGAGAGTGTTCTCGGGGGAGGTGGGTTCGACTATGTTTTCAAAGGCTGGATATAAGAGAATGGACTGTCGCTGTCAAGCCTGGCACTGGCCTCACTGTTGTAGGCTGGTAAGCATAGAGTGATTGTTTCCATGAGTTCTATGTCTAAGGAAATAAAGCAGGCGCGCACTTGTTTTAATTTTGTATTGTCTACTGAATTTTTTTGATTCTCCAAATCTGGAGTACATCGGTTTGTGATCGCGGGGTTGTTGAATATGAGCCAAGGCCACTATATGATTTTGCCTTAGGTTGTAGTGTAGTAAACATCGAACTCTAGCTCGGAACCATCAAAATATGGCTCTAAGAAGTACCTCGAGGTTGCATATCTCAAATTCCAATCTGTGATATGTCGACAGTTTGTGTGAATTATCACTATCTTTACAACCTCGAGGTGCATATCAACCTGGGTTTAGATGTGTATGGTCTATTGTCAATATTCATGCACCCAGTCCACCGTCGAGATTCAATGCACCTTTAAATTGGCACACAGAATTCCCATTCCCCCCGGGCTACAGAATACACCTCCCTTCAACAGTATCATTATGTGGTTGAAATTTGAATGCTTGCTAAGTAGCTAAAGTGATATTGACTTTTCTGCTCAATCAAATTGTAATCTTATTTGATATATGTGTTGTGACGGACAGTTGGATTTAGATTAAAGAAACCTGGAAAAAAATGCTTATTATTCTCCAAGCAGAAGTCAACTTCCTGTTAAAAGAAGATAAAAGTGGGTTTTATTGTAATGACTTGACTTGCAGGTTAGTAGGACCACCATTATTGTCATATCTTGTACCGCCTGTTTACTTATTTATCAAGAAAAATATACATATGCGTTTCAGGGAAATATTACTATCGCCTTCATGTAATCCATGCCTACTCTGCAGAATGAACAATTCGACCGGCTACAATTGTCGTTGATGTTGGGAAAATAATTAGGCAATTTCTAAAAGCTAATTAAATCACGTTTTCTTGGTCATAATTCGGTGAGGGATGGATTTGTGGTTTTGAACAAAATAAATTGAGCTTTTTCTTGGTAAGAATTTGGTGATAGCTACATTTCCAGTTATTGAGCAATACATTGTTAGATTTGTAATTTCCAACATTTGGAAAGGTTCAAAGGCTCTTACAACCCCACGAATAAAACCCTTAAAACCTCATGGTGCAGAAATTGCAAAAGTTACATGGTAAGATCAGGGTTTCGGATTTCCAGCCAAATACCCAACTCAAAATTATAAAATAAATGCCGCAAATGGGGCGTTTTAACTAGACTTTAGCCCAATGATATTTACTGCATACATACAATTATCACACCGCTGTTGAAAACTGTGGAAGTTGACCGTCTTTGAGTAGAGAAATGGTAATTGGCTACTAAATCCGTCCATGTAATTGAACCACCACTCCCCAACTATTAATCAATCTTGAATGATAATTGAGTTTTAAAGTCTGCATCGCCACAGAGGAGAAAGAGAGAAAGCCAATATACATATATGTAGTGGAAGGCCTCAAATTGTATAGTAATATATCATTTTAATATATCTGCGGTGGAAGACCTGAAATTATGTACTAATAAGTTAGTAAACATGCGTAGACGTGGGACTTTCTTAGCGTAAGGAGAATGCACTCACAATTATTTAGAATGATTTTAATTTAACAATAAACATATTCCTAGGTAAGCTAAAATCCTTTTGCCCAACATTATTTCTTAAGTTATCTTCTTGGGACAGAGATTTCTTGGGTAATGTTGTAACAACGACAAATGCATCGTCTATGTTTATTGATAGTCAAGAGGTGGACTCTTCAACTGGCTGTGACCATCCCAATGTTTCTGAAAAGATTGACCTATCCACTCTTATTAGTGACCCACATTTAGTCATCCCGAATGTTACCTCAACTACTGTACCGTCGATCAGACCCCCTCTGGAAAATGTACTACATGCGACTCTTACTACTAATCACCATGTAATGGAGTCAGTTAAGGAACCTGTAAATGATTCAAATTTCCAGTCTCCTAGGGTTACCACAAGTCCTGTCCCTTTATAATCTTTCTGGGGGTCGGTACCTGTTCAGAGATTGGGCTGTGAAAAAGATGAGGAGCCAAGTAATGAGAAAGAAGTCCAGGGGAAAACACCTGCTTGGTCAAGGGGTTTACGATATGAAATATCTCCCATTAAAAAAAGGATTGCACAAAAGAAGCTAAGGAATCAACCTGCATCGACTGAAGGTTCTATGTCTATAAGTATGGATTTAGGGATGCTTAGAGGCATGAAAGCCCTGGCAAGGGAGAAATCATGATCCTCCTCTTCCTAAGCATTAAAGGGGTGGGAGGCTCCCTTAAGTTTCCCTCCATGTGAAGATTGACTAAAAATACTAAACCCGATCTCATCTTCCTACAAGAAAACTTAGTTGATGAGGAAAAGGCCCATAAGTTTATGTTATCTTTATGCCCTCATTGGATGTATAGTGCAGTTAGTTCAGTTGGAAAGTCGGGAGGATTATTGGTGGCTTGGAATCCTAATATAGTAGAGCTAAAACCTTATCTATGTGCAGGTGACATCTTACTGACAGGTCTGCACAAACCGGATAGGAAAAGGATTTGCTTGTTAAATGTATATGGCCCGTGCATAAATCACAGACAGTTCTGGGAAATGGTGGAAGAAAATGGTTTACTTGATCAGAGAAATTTGATTCTTGTGGGCGACTTAAATTTCTCTACCAGCATAGAGGAAGTGTGGGGGGTGTCGGCCATATTAGATCCATTTGTGACCTTCTTTAAATATCTCTTTTCCAATCATAATTTAGTGGATGTGAGGCCCATAGAGCTAATGCCAACCTGGCATAATGGGAGGAGTGAAGTTTTCGTGATACAAAAAATATTAGATAGGGTCTACGCATCAGAGGAGCTTCTCCTGGATTCGTCTTGCTATAGATCTAGTCATCTTACAATTGGATTATGGCGTCAAACCAATGGCTTATCCTTTCAAAATTAATCTAGTTTTGATTAAAGAAGAGTCCTTTGCTGATATTGTTCGAGAGGTTTGGTGTTCACAACATGAGCAAGGGGTGGAAGGAGCACAATCTAGACTAACAAAGAAGTTATGCAATTTAAAACATAGGGTTAAATATTGGATAGCGGACAAGAAAAAAACTGACTAAATTACTTTAGAGAATATTGAAGGGGAGATTGCATCTCTTACAAAATCGAGTACTGAGATACATCATAGAGATTTTCCAATTGATTGTTTGAAAACTCTTGAAGCAAATAGGAACAAGTTATTGTTGGATGAGGAGGAACTATGGCGGAAAAAGAGTGGGGCTACATGGCTTCAGTCATGGGATAAGAATACAAAATACTTTCACCGGTTTTCTAGCTAACGACGGAACAAAAAGAATCAGTGGGAGATAAAACATGAAAGTGACAATATTCATATCGGACAGAAGGCTATCAAAAAAGAAGAGGTTAGACATTTTAGTTATTTTTATAAAGAATCTCATCAAAATGTGATTGTGGATTAGATTGCAGTCATCCGTAGGTATCCAAGGTTAGTTATGGAGGAGAATCTAATGTTGTTAGAGAAACCCTGTACAAAGGAGGAAGTGCTTGAGGTCCTAAGGGGATTTAAAAAAGATAAGAGCCCTAGTCCAGATGGATGGACAATGGAGTTCTTGTTTTTCTTTGATTTGGTTGTAGATAATCTTTTGGAGGCAATCGAGGAATCTAGACTTTCTGGCGTGGTGAACAACTCCCTAAACTCGACGTTTATAACACTTATTCCCAAGGTTAGTGGACCGACATCCTTTGGATATTTCAGGTCGATTGCTTTGTGTAACCTCTGTTACAAAGTTATTTCCAAGATAATTGCAAAAAGAATCAGACCGATCTTATCAAAAAATCTATCAGAGGAACAATTCGGATTTCTAAAAGGTAGACAAATAATTGATGCTATTGGTACGGAACATGAATGCATCCACAACATAAAAGAAAAGAAGTTACGGGCTCTTATATTAACGATTGATTTGAAAAAATCCTATGATTGTATCAGTTGGGACTTCTTGCGTTTGGTTCTTCTATAGTGTGGTTTTGGCCTGCGAACAACCAGGTGGATTATGGAATGTATATCTTTTGCGAATTTTGCAATTCTAATAAATGGAGAACCAACGGATTTTTTAAAAAGTGGTAGGGGACTCAGGCAGGGGTGCCCATTATCCCCATTGCTCCTTCTATTTGTTCTAGAAAGTTTGAGTCTAGATTTAAAGAAAGGTCAAGAGGATGGTTTAGTATCGGGAATCAAGGTATCCAGGATAATTCGGATTATCCATCTAATATTCGTAGATGATATTCTGATTATGTCCAAAGCATCGATCTCTAAGTGGGTATAGATTCATAAGATTCTGACCAGTTTTTGCAACTCAACTGGGCTATTGATCAATGCTAAAAAATCTTCCTTTTATCAATTTGGCATCCAACATGTTGTTCTGGATACATTAAAAACTACCTTTTATTATAATTTTAATGACCTATCTGCTGGATTTAATTACCTTGGGTATTTTTTAAAAGTTGGCAGGGACAAAGCGGAGGAGTGGGATTGGCTAGTGGCAAAATATGAAATACGTATCAATCATTGGTGCAATAGATGGCTGACTTTGGGTGGGCGCTTAGTATTGATAAAGGCAGTTCTGGAAAGTTAGCCAGTATACTAGTTGGCTTTGGCTAACATTCCCTCATTGGTTCTAATAAAACTTCGTCAAATAGTCTTCAACTTTCTTTGGAAAGGGAAAATAAAAAAGAAGGGTTTTCCTTTATGTAGCGAGCAGATTATTGCTCGTCCAAGGAAGCATGGGGGTTGGGGATGGAGAAGCTTGGACAGTTTTAGTAAATCCATGGCAGTTAACACCCTTTGGAGGGCCTTGGTGCATGATGGTCTATGGCATCGTGTTCTAAAATCAAAGTATTACCCCTCAGTATTTGTGACATGTTGTCCTCATATGGTTCCATTGGAAGGAACAAAAGGCTCTCTGACTTGGAGATACCTTCAAAAAATGTTACATATTCTCTTGCATTGGTTGGCCTGGCTTCCGGGCTCGGGGGAATTGATAATGATTGGCAAAGATCAGATATTGGGGATGGGTTAAAAGGCTTTGCTGTCGAAAGAACTGATAACAATTTTAAACCAACATGGTATACACTATCTATATCAAGCGATCAGAGATCCACGCCCAGGCTCGATTGGTCAAAACTGGATTACAAGCATTGAGCTAGGTATTGAAGGTCCTTTAGCTTCTGAATGGAAGTATTTTCGGTGTGCGATTATAAATAATGGTGTGCAACTGATGAGAAAACCGAATACGCTTATGTGGATGGGTGGAGACACATCAGGAAGGATTTCTGTTAAAAATATATACGAGGCCATTGAAAACAAAAAGCATTGTATAGTGATCGATGGATGGAGAAAATCGCTTTGGTCCTGGGAATGTCCATTGAAACTAAAGTTATTCATCTGGTTGGTGGTAGAAAATAATATATTAACATGGGAAATTCTGCAGCGCAGAGGTTTTGTCGGTCCTAGCGAATGCATGCTCTGTAAGAAGAATATGGAGACTGTTTTCCATCTATTTGTCGAATGTCCCTTCACCTGTTCTGTTTGGGAAAGAATCAAATCTAATTTAAATTTTCCAGGGGCTTGGACAAGGAACACCATGAACGAAAGGTTTAAAAATTAGAGATTGTTATACATAGAATTTTAGACTCTCCCACTCTATATATGTTGGAATATCCGGAAAGAACAAAATCTCACCATTTTCGAAAATGGGGCTCCATCCGCTCAGAAAGTCGCGTTCCTGTCTTTACTACATATGGTTGACTTTAGGACTCCTAATAAGCCAAAGAAAATCAGAAAAAGGTCACTGCGACTAGTGAAGGAAGGCTCGGTCGGATGGTTTGATGGAGCAATAGTTGTATCTGGGAATTGTTGTGGAGTGGGAGGGATATTAAAGATCAGTGAACACAGAATAATCAAATGGTTAATCAATTGTGGGCCAGGGACTAATACTAAAGTTGAGTTGATGGGAGCTTGGGCTCTATTAATATTGTCCTCTCGTTTTGTCATATCGGAGCTCTCGGTTCAGGGGGACTCAAAGATAATTATAGACTGGTTGTGAGGGAAAAGTAGACTCTAAGTGATAGCTCTGGCATGATGGCTACTTTTGTAATCGAACAATTTATATTTCTATATAATATAAAGTGACATTTTATGTGGAAAAAAAAAAGTAAAAGATAAGGAATAGGGAATTCATTATTGTTTTAAATAATGGTAGCATGTGAAAAAGTCTTTACCATCGTCCCATTGAGTTTTTTGAGCTATGCTAGATGATTTAGATTAAGAATAAAATATATTTTTGAGATATGCTAGATGGTTTAGATTAAGAATAAAATATATTTTTAAAGGGATTTGAATTTTTGGTAGAAGAGCATCACTATTTTAATATTTGATTTGGATTAAAAATAAAATATTTTTTAAAAGATTTGAATTTTGGTAAGAAAATATTACTATAACATAGTATCTAAGTAAAATTGTTTAAAAAATTACTTAAAAAATTATTTATAAATTTTGATAGTAAAATATTATAATGATTAAAATTGTATCTAAATATTACTTAAAAATTAATTAGTGAATTATTTATGAAAAAATCTAAAATTCAAATTTTTATCTTTACATATTAAAATGAATATTGATATAATGTAATTTAATATTCACACATAAAAATAAATAAAACCAAATAAAAAGTGTACGTTCAAAAATCAATATCCGATATATTACTATGTTAATTCTATTTTAAAATGAATATTGATATAATGTAATTTAATATTCACACATAAAAATAAATAAAAAGTGTACCTTCAAAAATCAATATCCGATATATTACTATGTCAATTCTATTTTTTTTTTTTAAATTAGAAAAAGTTGTTAAAGTGATTGTTTTATATGTTTTTAATAATAAAAAATGTATTATTAATAAATTTCAGATAGTATGGATAAAAAAGTTTTAATAAAAAATAATTTTAATATTTCCATAACCCATCATTAATAATTTGGAAGAATTTGAAAATCTAACAATTTTGAAAAGCTTTATAAATATATAGGTTCAATTATATTTGTCTGATTGAATATAATAATATTATGTTTCTATGATCACTTTCATGCCTCACATCAATTCTCAATTTTGTTTTTTAACCTATTTTCACTATTGTAATATTGACCATGTTATAGGTTCGCTCAAACTCATGAATCAAAATGAATTACATGAAAACTAAACTATGTGTTATGCATGATATAATAGAATGGTGAGTTCTACTCCAAATCTTTAGAATAATGTGCATATATGATGAGTTCACTATAATAGGTTGTGAATTGTAGAAAAGAATATCACTACCTCTTTTATTAAAATCAGATGTTGAGATTTTTATTTCTATTTTATTATGCAACTTAGCAATATTATGTTAGTTCCAAGTTAAAAATGAGACTCTGAATCAGGACATGTCTATGAATCCAAACCCCCTAAGGTTTCACGAGTGCCCCATTCATGTCAAGTTTGAAGCATTGCCTCATGGTGTTGTTGGGGAAGTCAAGAAGGAGAAAAATCATCTCGACACTCCAAAAAAAATTGGAGCTTTAATCTTCAGATCTCGCTCTGCTCTCATTTTGCTTTGTTGTTTTTTCTTTGGATGGGTTTAGCGTTCAGTCGTATTTGTCTTCAAGAGTTTAGATTGGTCTCTCTTTGAACAATTTGTGTATATTTTTAGTTGGGTCTCTAAGATGTTTGGACGCATTGTCTATGATGGTGAGGGTTTTGGATTCCATTTTGGCATACCCTCACCAGACTTATACCCTGTAGTCGATTTGGCTGTTATTTCTGGTTGATTGTCTATCGACTTGTTGATTTTGTTTATGGGGGCCTGATTTCCTTTTTGGAAGACCCCATTAGCTTTCCTGAATTTTATTGTTCATATATAGAAATATAAAGACTCTATTTTTATCTTAAAAAAAAATAATATTTTGTTAGATATTTATAAAATAATATTTAATTTATTAAATATAGAGATTAATGAGAAATAAATAAGTTACATGAAGTGTAATTCAATAATTAATAAATTCAAGTTAGTATACCCTCATTTATTTTATTATTATTTATTTTTTTAAGAAATAATTTATAATTGTTTATTGTTTTATTTTTTAATTTATTAAATATAGAAAAAAGTTAAATGAAGTGTAATTTGATGATTAATAAATTGAAGTCTCTCTATATACACACACACACAGAACAAATGTATTTATATACTCAATTCAATGAATGCAATTTGTAATTTAAATTGGAGCATTTATATATTCAATTCAATGAATGTATTTTGTAATTAAAATTGGAGCCTACATTTCAATATTTCTATCCTCTTTTCTTTAAAATTTTAAAATTACCATTATGCAAACAATTTTTTTCAGATTGTAGCTAAGTTAGATTTTAGTTATTTAGGTGGGTTAGTTTGAGTGGTTGAGTACTTTGAGATTCATACAAGAGGGGGTCAATCCCCTAGGCTAACTTTGTTGCATGCATCACTCAATATACCTAATGTGTCAAAGTGTTTTAATGAGCACTAACATGTTTTCCTTGTAAAAAAATGAATATCTAAGAGAATCATCAAGGAAGTTAGTGTTGCAAAAGGGTTTTTTATTTAGAGGGTTTTACTTGTGATATTTTTCATTCTTAACTATATTGGGAGATGTATAATCTCTTTGTTTTGAGTTTACACCTAGATATCCTTGTAGTATATGATTCAAGTCCAATTTATACATATTATAATTTTCCTAAATACTTAAATCACCTTTTAATTTCTATGGAGAAAAGGAGTTCTTAAGATCATTGATATTGTTTTGCTATGGGTATAAGCACACAATGATATAATTATGTTAGAAACGAACTATGGAAGGATGCAATTCAACAATGCCTTGGTTGTAGGTGTTCATTCTCATATTGATGTTATTAAGTTTTAGGAAAGGTGATAATAGATTCTTGATTGTAGATGTTTCATTCTTGGTATTGATCTTGTTAGATTATCATGAATTAATAAAAAAAAATTCTTTCATATATGTATAATTTGAACCTAAGTGTTGCAGCGGAACTTTCTCTGGAGCGGTCATCAACCAAATAAGAAATGGGCGCTAGTTAACTGGGACAAACTCTGTATGCCAAAATCTCAAGGAGGACTGGGACTTCGAGACCCAGGAAAACTTAATCAAGTAATGGGAGCCAAAATCTAGTGGAGATGGCTCAAGAACCCAACAAAAGCCTGGGCACAATTATGGAGAAGGAAGTACGCCCCACTCTCTGCAGAATATCAGCTAATCAGGCATAATGACCACATACAAGGCTCCAACATCTGGAATACAGCATGGCAAAATCGTACTCTAGTACAAAACCACGCCTTTTGGGAGCTCAGAGATGGAAGCAGCGCCTGGTTCTGGCAAGACTCCTGGCAGCAACTTAAACCATTGGACACAATGGAGGAACTAGCCGAGCTCAAGAGCGCCTTACACCAAAATTCCCACCCCAAAGTTAAAGATCTCTGGATAACACAAAGCCCACAGCAAAGGTGGCGAAAATGGAAGACCACTCACCAAGAACTAGGGATCCCTGACACTCTAGACCTGCAACATTGGCACTCTCAAGCAGACAGCCGGAAAATTCTACATCGGGATGGACCAAACATCCTAAGGTGGGGGTACGCAACAGCCGGCACTTTCAACATCAAAGAAGCTTACGCTCTGCACGCAGTACCACAGGATGCCAGAAAGGAGCACATCTGGATCAAAATATGGAATCCTGCCCTATGGCCCAAGGTATCCACGTTTCTGTGGCTAATCGCGCACAACAGGGCTCTAACCTGAGATAATCTACGAAAGAAGGGCTTCATCGGACCCTCCGTTTGCGTCCTATGCTCACAGCAGGAGGAAACCAAAGAGCACCTCTTTAATGGCTGCCAGTACAACCAACAGATCTGGGACTATGCAGCTCAAATCATGCACAAATCCAATCGAAACCGTGGTAGCATCAACTGTACAATTGAACTCTGGGATACCATCATATTCAACAACCCAATTCTTAACCTCATTTGGAATCTGATGTCGGGATTCATCCTTTGGCAAATCTGGAAGGAGCGAAATAAGAGAATCTTCCATTCTCTACCTTCCCCTCCCGAAGCCACTTGGGAAAAAATCAGATCCCTGATAGATGAAACAATCAGAACCAAATCTTGGGAGGAAGAAGATAGGCAATGCAGCCCGAAGGAGCAAAGCATTCTGCGAAACCGGAAACCATATCTAGGCAACCAGCAGGCAATCAAAAGGAGGACGACTCAACACACCAGCCCAACTAACTGGAACCCCCCCCCACCACTTCATCAAAGTAAATTTTGATGGAGCCTCTAAAGGAAACCCAGGACCAGTGGGGTATGGTGCAGTGCTCAGAAACCATGAGGGGGAAATCCTAGCTTTAGACACAGGATACATTGGAGACTCCACCAACAATGTAGCCAAGCTAACAGGACTCCTGAGAGGACTACAAACAGCAATCGCCAAAGGGCACCAAAGGATAATCCTAGAAGCGGACTCGCAAATCATCATCAGATTAACCACCAGAATCCTCCATGGCTGCAATCCTGACAAAATTACACCGAGCTGGCGACTGCATGACCTGCTCGATGACTTTGGCCATCACCTTCAACCCCATCTCAGTATCATCACCTCCCATATCAAAAGAGAAGCAAATAAAGTGGCAGACAGACTAGCTAATGAGGCAATTGAAAAGGGCGAGGAACACGTGAGCTGGGAAGGCCCAGGATCACCAGCTTCAGTAATCCTCTCTCGCTGTCAAGCCTTGGCCATCAGCGATCTTCACTCCCCGGATGGGGTGACACGCGGAGAGATAATGCCACGCGGAGAGATAATGCCACGCGGGAATGCACCAGGACGCGATTCAATGCATCGACTGGCCATTACACCACGACCATTAACCTCGCATGAGTCCGCGCAACAACTTTGATATGAAGAGGCCCCTCGCGCAAGGGAAGGGTACCACAGACATGACGAGGCCCCTGCGCATTTACAACCAGCCTTTAATGGTGCTAATTACGACAATTGATATGGCTCTCGCGCTCATTTTCTTTGGCGATCATTTGTTTCGGGAGGCTTCCGTCTCGCAGACACACCTGAGCAGTAGCAACCTCGCTCCCACCCCCCTGTCACAGCAGCTGCACTCGACACACTCACCGTTCTTCCAGGGAAATCCGATAAGCAACAGAGTCATTTGGACTTCTCGTTACATTCTCGCCATGCCACGCATTCGAGGGAAACGCGTCGTGGTGCGGCCTGGTATGCAGCAGCGTCGCGGCGCAAATGGAAGGCGCAATTTGAGGCAGCTCTGGCGATCGTAACAAGACGGAGGAAGCATAGACCACGTACGCCTCTTATGGCATGCGTGGTGGAGGAGGTTGTCCCAGAAGAAGGACCTGAGAACCTGGACATGGCACCGAGAAATTTGCAGCCGAGTACTAGCTCCAACCCTGATACCACGAGGCAGACTGAAAGCCAGGTGTTCGCCCCTGCAACAGAAAACACAGAAGTGCCCTACTCCCCTTGCTACATTATCGGCCCAACGCCGCAGAAATTGCGGTACGGTATTACCCAATACGATATTACCGAAGAAGCGGTAGAAAGCAGTGTTAAGCCCCACCTTGAGAAGTGCCTACCCCTTGCTACATTATCGAAATCCCAGCCCACCGTGAGTCGCAGTGCTTGACTGCATTTCGACGAGAGAGCGAGTGCGGGTAGAAGCGACCAATGCGGTAGTTTCGTGAGGGCAACCATCCACGGCCACCTCTAAGGCTGTTGGGCAGCACCTCGACACATTTCATGGGAAGCAACCATCCACACCAGCCACCTCTAGCTGACTGGACGCACCTCGACCTGGTATTCGAGATAAGGGAAAAGCTGGACGATCAAATATTCCGGCTCGAACGCATGGACCAACGGCTGGACATGTTCTTTGCCGCCCACTCCAGAGCATCTGCAAAGAAGCAATGTCCAACCTGCTCGAGACCCTACTCTTTCCCGGCGAGATGGAGGCACTCCGAGGTCTAAGGCAAGCAGCTGGATACACAGGTCATACAATGCTCAACACTTGGCACTGGTTTTGGTGTTGTTATTTCATTTCATGTTTTAGTATAGCTAGATACCAGGTTATTATAAGGCTAGCTAGCAGAAACAGTCTAAAAACTGCAACTGTAAGTCATGGTTTCCTACGGGCAGGACGCCCCACCGTCAATTCTGTTAATTTTGATCACTCTCCACATTTGGTGGCAGTTGGACATGGATGCTCAGTTGTCCTGGTTTCCTGCTTAGGCAGGACAGCTGGCATCACTTATGGTTTTTGTATTTTGACTCTTCTGGATATAGTAATATAACAGGCATCGCCTCTTTTTATTTAAAAAAACAAATTTGAACCTAAGTGGTTTATAAGAGAAAATGATTTATTCAATATCCATCATTGTGTGAAGCCCAAACCTTGGGCAATATCATATGAAGATTTAGTTAAGTTGTGCTCTGTGTTGTTTTGTTTTTCTTCTATTTCATTCAAAAGTTTGGATCATTATTTTTTTTCTTCTATTTCATTTGAACGCTTACATCATTATTCCTTTTAGATTTTGGACACTATCCTTTCTCCATTTAGAGGGAATATATATCAAGTTTTGAGCCTATGAGGATTTATACTCTCTCTTTTCAAATTGTACAATTACAATCTTTTCACCAATTTGAGAGTAACTTATTGTAAGAGGTCATCATCAAAATATTGAACCAACATCAAATAAGATAATTTTAATTGCAAATCCAATTAACAACATTAATATGAAAACCTCCCTTAATTACTTCAACATTCCCATTCCCCCGTTTAGGAGGTATGCTAGTAATAACATATTATTATGAATAAGATTAGGTTAAAGTTCACAAATTAAAATATATATTAATTTAAAATGAGATTAAGATATATTAATTTAAAATGAGATTAAAAAGAATACATAAAGTACAAAATAAGTCTGGTTATGGGAGTTCTATTGGGAATTGGGTTACCATTTTTTTTTACTTTATATGGGTCATCGTTGTTATATTCTATTTTGTTATATTCTGATATATTTTAATGGAGACCACATGTTTTGTATCTTTTGTGCTTAGAGATACTGGAATTGACACAACCACTTATGTTTGATGTTTATGGGTTTATATATATTGTTGATCACGTCCTTGCTGAATTGTCTCATCAAAACATTATGTTAATAGAAATAAAAAGACAAATAGTTAATTTACCCGGAAAGATTATCCTCAGTTGATAGTTGCAAAACAAGATTATCCTCACCTTAATTGTATCATGGACAAGTGAAAAATATGCCCAAGTGTATTAATCTAATACCATTTAAATTAAATAGTTCAAATTCGTTTGTGGCAATGCCATAACCAAAACTTTTTTATTTACTTTTCAACATTGTAGTTTATGTTAATCTTGTTCATATTCTGTTATTTTTACTAATTAAATATATTTAAAAAATGAATATTTATTAATATTAATATATCATGGACAAGTGCAAAGTTAATTTATGATTCAGCTCATAGTTGCAGAACAAGATTATCCTCAACTTAATTGTATCATGGACAAGTGAAAAAGAATACATCGCCACAACCAAATTCTATTAGTGTTTTCTTTTTATTTACTTTTCAACATTGTAGTTTCTCTTCATCTTGTTCATGTTATGATATTTTTACTAATTAAATATATTTAAAAAATGAATATTTATTACAAATAATCATCCCTTTAATACAAATACAAATAAAAATAAATTGAATATTTATTATTAGCGAGAGTTATTTTTATTTTGATGCTTTTTGAGAGATAAACAAAAATGTATTTCTTTTCCCCCTCTACTTTAGTGGTTTCTTTGCTTAGTCGTTTTTCCGAAAATGTCTAGGTGTGCGAAGGGTTCACATTTATAGTCATGTTTTTGTATCACGAGTCCGACCGAGGGCTTCCTTATTCCATACTTATCCACTTTTTGGATCGCAGGTTTCTGGGCTGGCGGGCTCAAAATTATGCTTCTATTGTTCTATGTCCTCCAAACAGCACCCAAAGTTCCGCGATATACAAATTGACAACCAGACTCCCGGGATGGCGGGGGCAGGCTCAAGATTGCGCTTATATTATAAATTTTGAAGAACCCTTAAAAAGTAATTTAGTTATAAAAATAAAAAAGGTTATTTTATATTATTAAGGGTTGATCATGTTAAAATGAAATGTTCATGATACCATTGACTTTAATTATGGTAATTCTTACTTTATTTTCTTAAAATTTAACTTCTGAATTACTATCTCAAGCTTCCATATAACCATTCCCTTACTTATTTTAATAAACTTTAACGAAATTTAAACTTTATGTTCTCAAACTTCCATATAACCATTAGCTTTCATAGATATTTTAATAAAATCTAAATATTTATTTTAATTTTAAACATGTATTTTTTTAAAAATAATTTTAATTATTCAAATTAAAATAATATTTTGTTTATAATACTTTTATTTATTAATAATTTCATTCTTATAAAATTAATCTTAATTTTATAAGAATATAAAATTTAATATAATTGTGTTTTTTTTAATATTTTCATAATCGAATTTTATTTTTTTCAACTAATTCTTTTAAGTTTATGGTAAGTACACGCTCAGTAAAAATCAAAATTTGTTTTGAATATATATATATATAGAATTTAAATTTCAAATAAAATTTGAAAATAAGAATATTTAATTTTATGTTTTAAAAAAACTTTATTGTTTACTTTTGATTATAACTTTTTATTAATGTTTAATAAACTTTCTCATCTATATAAACTTGTTTGCATAGTCTTGTTTACATAGTTTTATCATCTTTTGAAGATAATCAAACTGTTACTTTAACATGGCATGCTTTTGATAAGTTCCACCCCTACCTTCATAAGATGATAAATATACATAAAACTATATATATTAAGCTACTGCACCAAATGAAATGAAATGCACGCATAAAAATATAGTAGAATAAAATAGATGTGACATGGTGCACGGGTTGACGAACTCACGGGTTTACATTTATAGTCATGCCTATGTATCACGAGTCCGACCGACGTCTTCCTCATTCCATACTTAGCCACTATTTGAATCATAAGTTCCCGGGCTAGCAGGCTCAAAATTGCGCTTTTATTGTTCGATGTCTTCCAAACAACACCCGGAGTTCTACGATATACAAATTGACAAGCAGACTCCCAGGGCCGACGAGCTATAAACTTTAACGAAATTCAAACTTTATGGTCTCAAACTTCCATATAACCATTAGCTTTCATAGATATTTTAATAAAGTCTAGATATTTATTTTAATTTTAAACATGTATTTTTTTAAAAATAATTTTAATTATTCAAATTAAAATGAAGAGAATTTTTATAATACTTTTATTTATTAATAATTTCATTATTATAAAATTTATCTTTTAAAAAATAATTTTAATTATTCAAATTAAAATGAAGAGAATTTTTATAATACTTTTATTTATTAATAATTTCATTATTATAAAATTTATCTTAATTTTATAAGAATATAAAATTTAATATAGTTGTGTGTTTTTTTTAATATTTTTCATAATTGAATTTTAAAAATTTAACTAATTTTTTTTAGAAGTAATTATATTTAGTTATGAAATTTTAGTTATAATATTTTTAATGAAAATTTGATTAAATTGAAACAACCTAAAAAATTGTTTTATAGAATCAAGACTCTTTATCTTAGTCTCCATATTGAAACTTAAAAATCTAATTTTAAATATCTCAATTATAAACATAAAATATTCAACTTCAACTTCGAAAATGATAGGCATTTTGTTATTTGTTTTACTCTCAAATTTAATCAACTCAATGTCAAACAAAGTTGGACTGAAGATTCTGTAACTTTTAGTATAATGACTAAAACCTAATTTAATATATTACATTAAAATATAATATTTTTTTTTTTTAGATAAGAAGTATCATATATTAAAATCCTTCCAGAACTGAAGCCGAGTTGCAAAATACAGAGATAGCCATACTGTAGTTACTGGACTGCCCCAACAGAGGGGAAACCAGTCCAGCCAGCATAGGAGTTAACCATAAGTATAGGTGTCAACCATAAGTAGTATGATAGGCTAAGAAAAATAGTCTGAGACATACTGTTCATCAGTTAAAACTAAAAGAGGCTGACAAGACCTTAAAAAACACTATAGACCTAGACACCTAGTAGATAACTTGGCCATGTGGCGTGGAGGTCATCGGTCCAAGGCTCCTCCTCGACATATGTCACCTGGTTTGCCCATTGCATGTCGTCTTTCACGTCGCACGCATTTCCATCAGCACCTGTCGTAGCATTTTGCAGTGGTTTCCTTGCTGACTCCACCTCCACAGCATTGGTCTCGCGCCCATTCTGCTCCGGTCCAAACTTTGTTGAGCTCTGCACCTTGCCATGTACTTCACCTGGAACTGCACTGGGTTCCTCCATTGGGGTCGCTTCTGCCGAGTCCAAGGAGAAAGCTTCGTGCATGGAGGAGAGAGTCTGAAGGAAGACCGCCACCTTTTCGTCTGTAGCTTGTAGGCGATAATGGATGTCCTCCACCCCCTGGCGGAGTTCAAAGACCAAACCATGTAGGATGGCCAGGCTCTCTTTGAACTGCGCGCTATTGAAGTAATTAGTGAACTGGTATCCAGCATTCCCATACTTACGAGGAGGAGGAGGTTCGCCTCCTCAGTTTCTAAGAGGGTCAAGGACTGGTGTGGAAGCCGTGAAATCCACAGGAGGGTCGTTAAGGAGACGTGAGAACGCGCTCGGCATCGGGGGGATTATTGCCAGACAAGTAAACTGTGAATTCGTCGGAGCGTGAGAGGAAGCAATGAAAAGCTCAGACTGGAGGGGGGGGGGAGGAGCAGATGGAAGGTGAGTCGGGAGGCAAGACCGAGGGTCGGCGAGGCTTCTAGGGAGAGCCCCTCCGCGGCCTACCCCTTGGACGCGGCATAAGGTGATAAATGTGACTGGCCGAGGAGAGTAGGTGCACCAGGCAAAGGTAAATGGCCTGGGGGTGAGCAGGGGTAGCGTCGAGCCAGAGGATTCGAGCAGGGTCAGTCCATGGCCGCAAAGGGAGGAGCCCTTCGGGATGCAAGCGGAGCTGAGAAACAAACATCATTAACCAAACCATACAAAGACGTGAATAAGGAGAGGGAGACTTCATAAATGACCCTTCAAGTCGTAGCAATGGCTATTTAATTACAGAGAAGAGTGGCGGGTGGTGGCACGAGCCCGTCACGTGGCTCCATGCCTCGGTGGCTGGTGCCTGCCTCCGTCATATACCGAGTGTGCTACAATAAAACCCCATCTGGGGAGGCATCCACTGTTCCATCTTTGCGGATACATTGCTGAAGGATAGGGTGATCATGATCCCGGGCTGAATTGCATTGGAGTTCCGGTCCACTCCAGTTGGTACCCAGATTAGCCAGTTCATCCGCAACTTGATTCGCCGTCCTCCTGATATGTGTGGGAATGATTGCCTGATTTGAGTGCAGTAGATCTGTGATGATTTGTAGGCCATGTGATAGTCTCCAGCTGGGCGATATTCTGTCCAGATTTTCCCTGTTTAAGATTCTACGCAGTAGGTTGATGATGACTTGAGAGTCCCCTTCAATGATTATCTTGGTGAAATTGTTTTTGATGGCCAATTGCAGTCCTTTGATAAGACCCCAGAGTTCTGCTGCATTGTTCATGGAGTGCCCGAGGGAGCCTACGCTTATGACAAGGATATGCCCCTTATGGTTGCGGAAGACAACTCCAAAGCCTGCAGCCCCTGGATTTCCCTTCGAGGCTCCGTCAAAATTGAGCTTGATGAAATCCTCTGGGGGAGGAGACCAGAAGGAGGGGCTGCTAGAAGGGGTGGTGAGAGGAGAGGAGGGGAGAGCCTGAAGAGAAGGGAAAGGTGTCCAAAGACGGAGGATGGGGAGTTCAGAGGGAATGCAATTCAAGTCTTCATCGGACCAATTCCGTAGGTGGAGAGTTTCCAGGATGTTGCGATGGCACTGACGCCAGCACTGTTGCCACGAGAGGGAGATACTTCTGAAAAGTCTTATGTTCCTTTCTTTCCAAGTCTGCCAAAGGATAAAGTCGGGTAGAAGTTGCCAGATACGATTAAGGAAGGGAGAATGGAAAGCCTGGTCCCTCCAGTTCGTAATGGTCTCGAGGATGCTATCTCTGAGGCGGTCCGAGGTACGCATGGTAAGCGCTGCTTGATCCCAGATTTGAGCTATGTAGGGGCAGGAGTTGAGGAGATGGTTCATGGTTTCCTCTGCCTCTCCACAAAGTATACAGAGAGAGGGTCCCACAAAACCTCTTTTCGAGAGGTTGTCCCAGGTTAGAATGCTTGAATGGGAGACCAACCAGAAGAATAGAGTGATTTTCGGCCAGTGTTTAAGACTCCAAATCTTATGCCAAATTTTTGAAGCAGGGAGGGGGTCTGATTGAGTTTTGATTTGGTAGGCTTCCCGCGTGCTAAAGGATCCCTGTGGCCTATATCCCCACCGAAGAATATCTTCTCCTGCAATTTTGGGAATTTTCCTTTTAGCCAACTCTTCTTGCAAAGGTGCCAGATCTACATGCACCCCCAGGTCCATGCGTTCCCTATCCAAATGCCAGCAGCGCCAGGTGTCCTTCATGGGATTGTCCTGCCAGTAGTCAGCTACTCTTATCAGGCCGGCCTGTGTGGCCTGAGTGCAGATGTCGCGGGCCTAGTCCTCAGCATTCAGAGCCGGCCACTGTTGCCAGGAGTCTTCCCAGAAGAGAGAAGTTTCACCATTTCCTATCTCCCAGAAGGCGTGCCGAGTCACCAACTGTCTGTTCTTCTTGGCTGCTGTCCAAATTAATGAGCCCGGGTTGTCCCCATTCCAATGGATTAGGTTCTTCTCTGCCATATTTGGAGCATATTTCTTCCTCCAAAGTCTGGCCCACAGATCCTTGGGATTTTTTAACCAACGCCACCAAATTTTGGCGCTGAGTACCTTGTTCATTATAAAGGGATCCCTTAATCCCAGGCCTCCATGTTCTTTGGGACGACAGATTTTGTCCCAACTGACTAGTGCTATTTTCTTCCCTTTGTTGAGGCCTTGCCAAATGAAGTTTCTTTGTAGGCTTTTGATTGTTGTGAGGACGAACTTAGGGGCAACCAGCGCGGAAAAAGAATATATCGGGAGGGCTTGGAGAATAGCTTGTAGGAGAGTGAGACGACTGGGAAGGTTTAAGGCTCTAAAGGTCCAGGAGGAGAGACTTTTGGAAAAGGAGGATAAAAGATGTTCCCAGGAGAAGTTTCAGAGGGCATTGTCAATCAAAGGAATGTCGAGGTATTTGGACGGAAGGGAGCTTCTGTTGAAACCTAGGATGTCCGAGATGTGGCGTTGGATCTGATGGGGTGTATTGAAGAAAAATATTTGGGATTTATCCTTGTTGCAGTCCAGACCTGAGGCATCTGAGAAGGTTTGGAGGATCTCCTGGAGAGAGGTGGCTTCACGGACTGTAGGGATGCCCATCAAGAGGGTGTCATCCACAAACTGGCTATGTGAGATAGGGGGTGAGATGCCATGCAGGGGTAAACCGGTCAGAAGGTTGTTTTCTATTGTTGCATGGATGGAACGGCTAAGACCTTCGACCAAAATTATGAAGAGGAAAGGGGAAAGGGAATCGCCCTGTCTAATCCCTCTTGAAGGGGAGAAGGGTCGTGAGGGGACACCATTGATGAGAAGAGAGAAGAAAACCAAGGAGGTTAGATTCAAAATCCAAGTCACCCAATTCTAATCAAATCCAAAAGTTAGAAGCATTGCTCGCATATATTCCCAGCGTATCTTATCAAAGGCTTTGGAGAGATCTAATTTGAGGAGCATACCTGGAGTTTTGGTCTTTTGCAGAGAGTGAATTACTTCGTGAGCTAGGATGACGCTATCCAGGATTTGCCTGCCCTCAACATATCCAGATTGCTCTGGGGATATGATTGTCGGTAAGATAGGCTTGAGTCTATGGGCTATCACTTTTGTAAGGAGTTTGTAGATGATTTTGCAAAGAGCTATAGGCCTGAACTGCTTGGTCTGATGTGCCTGCCCCTCTTTGGGAACTATGGTGAGGAAAGTGGCATTAAGAGCCCGGAGGACCTGTCCACTGGCTCTAGAATCTTCCAAAATTTCCCATACCTCTGTCCTGATCATCGGCCAGCAATAGTGGAAAAAGTCGTTGGTGAAGTTGTCGGGACCAGGAGCGTTGCATTTAGGGGTGTCTTGAAGCGCTTGATCTACTTCCTCGATTGTGAAGGGTCGGAGAAGAGATGCATTTTGCTCTTGGGTAACAAGGGAGGGCACATGCCACATAACCTTATTGATTGCTTCACGTCTATCATGTGAAACATTAATTACTCTGAAAAATGTTTTCAATTAGTCATTCCAAAATATAAAACTAATGTTAGTTGGGAGTATCTAATCGATTATATAAAAAATAGTATCAATTACATATTTGTGTTTATTATTGTTTGTTTTTCCGAAAATGTCTAGGTGTGCGGGTGGGCGGACTCACAGGTTCACATTTATAGTCATGATTTTGTATCACGAGTCCGACCGACAACTTCCTCATTCCATACTTAGCCACTTTTTGGATTGCGGGTTCCCTAGTTGGCGGGCTCAAAATTGTGTTTCTATTGTCCTGTGTCCTCCAAACAACACCCGAAGTTTCGTGATATACAAATTGACAAGCGGACTCTTGAACTAAATTTTTTAAGGAGAGGACAGTTTTACAAATCCTTTGGCAAATGCAAAGTTTCTAAATTCCATATCTTCATTGGGAGTGAAAACATTTCATAAGATCCGCTTGATAAATCTTGCCAAGAAATTATTATCTTGTAAGAGTTATTATAGTAATTATATCTAGTTATAAAATTTTGGTTATAATATTTTTAATGAAAATTTGATAAAATTGAAACGACTTAAAAAATGTTTTATAGAATCAAGACTCTTTACCTTATTCTCCATATTAAAACTTAAAAATCTAAAATCATAATTAAATATCTCAATTATAAACATAAAATATTCAACTTCAATTTCGAAAAGGCATTTTGTTATTGGTTTTACTCTCAAATTTAATCAATACAATGTCAAACAAAATTGGACTAAAGATTTTATAACTTTTTAGTATAATGACTAAAACCTAATTTAATATATTACATTAAAATGTAATATTACCAATAAATCATGTATAACTTTTAGTATAATGACTAAAACCTAATTTAATATATTACATTAAAATATAATATTACCAATACATCATGTGAATATTTATTACATAAAATATATAATATACATCATGTGAAACAAAGTTGGAATGCAAATTTTGTAATTTTTAGTATAATGACTAAAACCTAATTTAATATATTACATTAAAATATAATATTACCAATACATCATGTGAAAGATTCATTATTTTGAAAACAAAATTCAATTAATCATTCTACATTATAAAACTAATGTTAGGTGAGAGTATCTAATTGATTATATAGAAAATAATATCAATCAAATATTTGTGTTTATTATTAATCATTTTTTCGAAAATGTCTAGGTGTGCGGGTTTGCGGACTCACAGGTTCACATTTATAGTCATGTTTTTGTATCATGAGTCCGACCGATGGCTTCCTCATTCCATACTTAGCCATTTTTTGGATTGTGGGTTCCTAGGCTGATAGATTCAAAATTGCGCTTCTATTGTTTTGTGTCCTCCAAATAATACCCAGAGTTCCATGATATACAAATTGATAGGCAGACTCCCAAGCTGGTGGGCTCAAGATTGCGATTATAAAGGGTGGCAACCCCATTAAACTATTACATTACTCTATTTAATAAATTATGTTGATGTCGTTAGAAAAAAATCTCACTATCTAATTAATATTTTCATATTTAAAAGGAAATTTTATTAAATAATTATTTTAGTTTTATTATTGTCAATGTACTTAATTTTGTTAGGTTATCTTTATTTAAATGATCAATTTTTTTTTTTTAAATTCATAAAATAAAATATAAAATAAAATAAAATAAAAACAACATGATAAAAATTAACAAAAGTTACTTTCAATCATGAATAAATATAAAAAATATTATCATAATAAAAAAATCTTTAATAATTAATAAAAATAATATCATAAATATCAAAAAATTTAATTTTTAATAGTGACGTGTTGGATTACTGAGAGGGGGGTGAATAAGTAATAACGTAATTATAATCCTTTTTCTTCAAATGTTATATCAATGTAGAATTATTATCCAATAATGAGCAGTAATAAATAAACAATCACACACATACATAGTACGCCATTGTTTTACGTGGAAACTCAAATCGGGAGAAAACCACATAATGTTTTTTCTTATATGTCTTGAAGAATTACATTCATTGGAAGCGCCAACTTCCTTTGTTTTCCAGCTGCAACTAGAAGGAGGCTCCAACCCCCTAGTTCCTTAGGCTACAACCTGAGGGAAGCTCAAACTCCCCAAATCTCTAGCTACAACCAGAAGGAGGCTACAACCCCCAATGTTCTCCGGCTACAATCGGAAGGTGGCTACAACCACCTGTACTTGCCCCGTACTACCACCCTGAAGTAGAAGTAGAATGATGGAACCACTGTCACACTATCACTGTGAGATATACCACTGTAAACCTATACCAATAAATATGAACCATGCATCAACCTGTACCTCAACCTGTAATCAACCTGTACCACAAACAAATGCATCAACAATGCACCAACCTGTAATCAACCTGTACCATAAACAAGTGCATCAACCATGCACCAACCTGTAATCAACCTGTACCAT